>CATIWM010167348.1:0-12198 GCA_949671775.1 Mallotus repandus
GGGAGGTGGAGGTTGCTCTACAATAGGGGTTCTAGCTTCAGATTCTAACTCAGGATTAGCACTACCCCTAGACTCTGCCCTTTCACTACCCCGTTGGCCAACTCTTCCTTGTCTAGGTGGCCTACCACGGTTCCTTCTCGATGGCATCCTAAAAATACAACAAAAACATTTTTAATACTTCATCAAACTACATCAAAAGCATAGTTTAAAGGACCATTTAACAAAGCTCTGATACCAAAATTGTCACACCTCGTCTCACGTAGCCCGAGATGGACGTTTAAAACCAACTATTCAACAAAGCGTTTATTTCAATTATATTATATTATAAACATTACTAATAAAATTGGAAATAATATCTTGAAAAAATTTGGTGTTATACGTTACAATTGAAGATTTAGAATTTTTTTTTTTTTGAAAATATGTATCTATGAATAGTAAAGTAAGTTTATTTCAATTAAATTATATTATAAACATTACTAATAAAATTGGAAATAATATCTTGGAAAAATTTGGTGTTATACGTTACAATTGAAGATTTAGAATTTTTTTTTTTGAAAATATGTATCTATGAATAGTAAATATACTATTTATGAATAGTACAATACATATTTATGAATAGTAAAATATGTATACAATAATTGAATAATATAGGAAATTTCATCATCATTTTAAAGAAAGTTAAAATGATATTACTCTATATATCTAGAAACACAGTAGAGAAAAAAATATTATTAAGATAACACAAAACATGTTTCTAAACAGTTGTTTTATATATATACTAGCTACAATCGTTTAACTTCAAATATTCTTTTACAGTACTTTATAAAAACAAGAGTGGCTTTGATATTTCAAGTGGATTACAATTTGATTTTATTTACTTATTATGCTGATTTAAAATCATTATTATATTTGGCTTAACCAATTTGTTTTCTGCTTGGAATATCTATTCATTGAATATTTTTGTACTCATTGTACTCTATTTTCTAAACTTTTCAGATAGAGGGGCTTGATAGTTGGTGAACAAAGTCTAGTGAGTGTAGATAAAAGTTCAAATAAGTTTGGCCAACATCCTTGTCAGAGAAGCCTTGTATTTTGTTTCTTAACTTTGTTTCTTATGTATTGTAAATGATAGTACTTTGAAGTTAAACGATGGTGGCTAGATTATATGTAAAGCAACTGTTTAGAAACATGTTTTGTATTTTGCTTAAATAATGTTCACTATTATGTTTTCATTATATAATTACCAATATTAATATAATTTAAAAGAGTGATTTTCTATAATACTCAATTTTCTTATACTAAAGCTGTTATTAATAAACATATCAATTGTAAAGTTTTTATTTCCTAAATGACATCAAACCTTTCCAAGATAATATTTCCAATTTTATTAGTAATGTTTATAACATAATTTGACTAAATTAAACGCTTGTTGAATGGTTGGTTTTAAATATCCATCTCGGGCTATGTGAGACAAGGTGTGACATTACTAATGGTTTAGGCTCCACTTATTAACTGTTTATTCGGTCTCTTGAAAATTGACCTACATATGTTAGTTTTGATGAGTTATATGGTCTGTTATTGAGTGAGGAACAAAATCTTGGTGCCTAGTCTATGAGAAATCATGAACCTGCTTCTATTTTTTATGCTGCACAATCTTTATCTTCTCATGCCTATAATAAATATAGAGGTCGAGGAGGTCGCTATAGCTCACGAGGACGTGGTCGTTCCTCCCCATCTCACTTTTAGAGATTTCAGTCTTATTCAAGTTCTTCTCCGACTTCGTTCGAGTCCGTTACTTGTGACAATTATAATGGCTTCGGTCATGTCTCCAAATAATGTCCAACACCAAGGATGCAACGGACCTCTTCCAATCCTCAAGCCAATCTTGCTACTGCCAACAAAACCTCTCCTTCTCATCCACAGTCTTGGTTTTTGGATTTAGGCGCTACCCACCATCTCACTCCTGAGCTTGATAATTTGACCACTCATTTAAATTTCATCGTTATGATTCAGTGAAAATTAAGAATGGTAATGCTCTTTCCATTGATCATGTTGGGGTTTATACTTATTTTTCTAATCATAATTCTTTTCATTTGCAGGATATTCTTCATGTACCTACTGTTTGTGATAATTTATTATCTGTTTCTTCCTTTACTCATACTAATAATGTTTCTATGGAATTTTTCCCTTCTCATTTTGAAATTAAGGATATCCCCACGAGGACATTACTCATTATAGGCTCGAATGACCATGGACTCAACCCATTGCCTCTTACTCCTTGTTCATCCTCTCCAAAAATGGCGTTCAAATGCTCACTTTCTACTTGGCACCATCGTCTCGATCATGCCTCTCCTCGCACTATTATCATAGCTCTTTGACAATCACATATTCCAGTGTCCTTAAATAAAAATGACACCTCATGTCATGCTTGCTCTGTTAGCAAGAGCCACAAGCTTCCTTTTCCTAGTTCACAGTTTTAAGTTACTGCTCCATTACATTTAATTTGTTCCAATATGTGGGGTCTTGCCCCCATTTATTTTATCGATAGATTCAAATATTATGTTTTGTTTTATGATCATTATAGCAAGTATTCCTGGATTTATTTTTTGCATTATAAATCTGAAGTGCTTGATACTTTTATTAAGTTTAGAAATCTTATGGAAAAATATTTTGATACCTCCATAAAAAATTTTCAATCGGACTGGGGAGGTGAATACCAAGCTATGAAATCTTATTTGTCTGACCATGGTATTAGTCAAAGAAGTTCCTAACCTCACACTCTTGAATAGAATGGTTGTGCTGAAAGAAAACATCGACATATAGTAGAGACAGGTCTTTCCATGTTACATCACTCTCACATTCCTACAATTTATTGGAAATATGCTTTTGATGCTGCTATATCTGTTATTAATAAATTACCAACTCCTTTATTGCATAATTCCGCTCCATTCACTAAACTATTTAATCTTACTCCTAACTATCAACAAATGCGTGTTTTTGGTTATTTGTGCTATCCTTGGTTGAAACCATATGCCAAAAATAAAATTTCACCACGTTTTAAAAAATGTGTCTTTCTTGGAAATAGTAAGCTTCACAAGGGTTATCTATGTCTTGATATTGCTACTTCCAAAATTTTTACCTTATGCCATGTAATTTTTGATCAGCAGGTTCTCCCTTATCAAGCTCAGGATGCCCACCACCAAAATAGTGCTCCATTTGCAGCAGCTACAATTTTGTTACCTGATTTTATCTCTCACCCCAACATAGACTCTTATCACACCTTAACTTCATCCTGACTTCCACTTCCAAATTTCACTCTAACTCAAACTCCTCCACCAAACTCAACCTCACCAGAACTCCCCTCAACCACTCAAATTCTTATCCTATCTGATTCTCTCTCAAATTCAACTACTGTTCCCGCATTACCAAATTTAACCAAAACTCCCTAGACCCAATATGTTCCATCCAAACCTCCATCCTCTTCTGCTCTATTACAAAAAATGCATCCTATGGTTACTTGGCTACAAACTGGTTCATTAAAACCGAAAAGATATGTTGTTGCTCTCTTATTCCCTCTTAAGCCTAGAACCTTTAAACAAGCTCAAAAATCTGAGCATTGGTAGGATGCCATGAAAGTTGAGATGGATGCTCTTCTTGTAAATCATACCTGGGATCTTGTTCCTTCTTCTCCTTCTTAAAATTTCATTGGTTGTAAATGGGTGTATCGACTCAAACACAAGGCCGACGACTCTATTGATCATTATAAGGCTCGCCTTGTAGCCAAAGGTTTCAATCAACGTCCAAGAGTTGATTTTCATGAAACCTATAGTCCTGTTGTCAAGCTAGCTACGGTATGTCTCATTTTATCCATTGCTTTGTCTCACAATTGGCAAGTCCAACAACTTGACGTATCTAATGCATTTCTCCATGGCAACCTTGATGAAGATGTTTTTATAAGTCAACCACCTGGTTTTGTTAATTCTTTTTATCCTCAATTTATTCTAAAAGATCTTGGTCGCTTGCATTATTTTCTTGGTATAGAAGTATCTTGGACTAGTAATGGTTTGCTCTTGACTAAACACAAATATATCCATGATCTTCTCACCAAAGCACATATGGATTCAGCTAATGGGATTGCTGCCCCTGCATGTCCTCAAACTCAACTCTCCTTAAATCATGGGAATTTATTTTTCGATCCTTTCCTATACCGCAACATTGTAGGTGGTCTACAATATCTATCCTTCACTCATCCTGACATTGCATTTTCGGTGAATAAGGTAGCTCAATTTATACATCAGCCCACTGAAGACCACTAGACAACTATTAAACAAATTCTCAGGTATCTTCGAAACACTATTTCTTATGGTCTTCATCTTCGCCAGTCTTCTCAGTTTGATGTTAGTGCCTATATCGATGCTGATTGGGGTGGGTCAGTTGATGACCAAAAGTCTACTTCAAGCTTCTTTATTTATGTGGGTAATAATCTTATATCTTGGGGATCCAAAAAGTAACAAACCATAGCTCGGTCTTCTATAGAAGCCGAATATGGAGCAATTGCTTCCACCACTACTGAAATTTAATAGGTTACCTCCTTGCTTACTGAGATTGGTATTTCGGCTTCTTCTACTCCTATCATTTGGTATGACAACTTAAGTGCCACCTATATCACCTCTACACCTATATTCCATTCCCGCTCTAAACATCTTGAAATCAATTTTCACTTTGTTCGTGATCAAGTGTTTAATCAGCTCCTTCATGTTCGATACATTTCTTCTCAAGATTAGTTCGCAGATTGTCTCATAAAACTATTGTCTAGAACACGGTTTCAGCTTTTACGTTCCAAGTTTACTGTTGTTGAACCTCCTGCTCAACTTGAGGAAGGGTGATAAGGGATAACTATGTATCTTGTTTATTTTGAATTTTGTATTTTGTATATCTTTGTAACTACTTATCTCATAGCTGTTACTTTGTACTATATATTTTATGTACATCAATGATAATAAACAGTATCATTCTTCCTCTTACTCTAGCCTTTACAGGGTATAGGTATTAGGTTGGAAGTTGCCACCTTAACTCTTTAAGTAAGTAGCATGCCCTCCACCATTAAATCATTAGGAAACCATCGAAGGTGAAGAAACTGCATTAATAATTATAAATCAATGTGAGAATAAATTAAAATTTTAATCAACAAAAACTATAAAGTTTTTATTAATAAATTTTCAGTTACAAAACCAACTAAAAAATAAGAAATTTTCATTCATGGTATCCAATTTTTGGCAAAGGTCTCACTAGAGTATCTTACTTTTAGTGAAGGTACCATTATACTAATGTATCAGGTATGCAAATATTATGTCAACGTCATGTGGTAGCACATCTTAAAAGTGCAACATGTGACACCACTCAACACCATATGGTGCCACATTAATGAAGTGTGACACATGGTGCCACGTTAGATGACATATGGCATTCCACATATCCACTTTGACCGAGAATTGGGTTCAGAAACTTTATTAGTTATAAAAGAAAGATTATGAAATTTTATGTTACGTTAAAAAAAAATAGATATTATAATGGTAATTGAGAAGTTAGTTACTGTTAATGCAAATAACCCGTGAAAGGAAGGTAAGGAGAATGGTCAGGAAAGTAGATGGGAGTAACCTTGGCAAAATATACATCACTTGGAATGAACGAAACTATGAATGAAGCTTCTTTTAGTCAAACAGGAAGGTTGTTTTGGGCCCTGGAGGACCATTATTAATTTAGTACTAGAATCATGAGTAACTCTACCATTTGCAATTTAAATAAGATATCCTGATATGTATTGTTGGAAAATGAATATATTTTTGTTATCCTTATGGTAATCTACATGGAGAATATGGCTGAATACAAATATATAAAAAAAATTCAAATTAATTAGCTCCAATCCAGAAAAGAATACAACAGTTCCCATGAAGAGGAACTAAAACCCATCCAATATCAAAATATAAAGTCATCCAAAACTAGATCATTCAGAAAAAACACATAAAAGAATATGAAAATACCCCAAACTCAACTTATTTAAATTTGATATTAAGAAAAAAAGTAAATTTATGTATCTGTGGGTTGAGCTACTCTTGGATCATGAATGGAATTTTGTCATTATTGATAATTAAATGTTCTTTTTTTTGAATTATTTTTAAGAACTTTTTTCTACACATATAATATAATTTCATAAATATACTAATCTATTAGATAATTAATATATATTTACTAATTAAAATATATATTTTAATTAGTAATATGCATTAATTATTTAATATTAAAATATAAAAAATATTTACTATCTATTTGTTGATTAACTATTTAATTATGATAATATATTACTTTTTGGTTGAAGACTTTTTGGATTTCACCAAGAGAGAATGAGTATGGAAGAAATTGCACAACAAATGGAAGGGTCAAATGCACCGAAAGATACCAAACTTTAACATTATTTCAATTCAGTTACCAAGCTTTAATTTGTATCTTTTTGGATATTAAACTTCTATTTAATTTCATAGCAATCACTCAAAATTTTTTTAGTACTTGAATAATCTAGAATTACTATTTTAATCCAGAATTTAATTTTTTTTACAAATAAGTCCATATTTTTTTTGTACATTTATTAGAAATAAAGAAAAATTGCAAAATTATTTTGATTAGGCTTAGTAAAAGCAGACTCATTTTGAGTGGTATCAGAGCGTAGGAGAAGTAAACTTTTAAACTTTTTATAATTTATGGACTAAATTGAAATGATAGAGATTGATGGATTAAAATAGATTTTAGCAAAAATTTAGTGGACTAAAAACCTTTTACGTTACCCTTTTTAAAACAAAATCAAAGTTTGGTGATAAAAAAATTTTAGCACCCAAATTTCAATAAGTGTAAAGTTTGGTGACCACTATTGCAATTAACCCACAAATGGAACTAAAGCTATAGAAGATATCAAAACATAGAAAGAGAGAATAAATTAAAATCAAATAACCAACACAAAGTCAAATTAAGTGTCTGAAACACAAGTAACCATTTTATTGAAAAGAAAAACAAAAATTAACATGCCAAGATCACCAATTATTTTTGTGGCTAATTACAAACAAGAAGCCAAAAAGCTTAGCATAAACACAAGTTTTTCTTCTTTTTTTTAAACAACTACTTGCTTGCTAAAAATAACCATGAGACATGAACATAACCAATGTTTCAAAAAAAAGAACATAACCATATAGTACAATCAATGGTCAAAGCTAATCCATTCGACACATTCACAACCTATTACTTAAAAGAGGCCATATTTAAAGTACATAAACAACCCCTTAATTAAGCAAGAGTTGTGTCTAAGAATAAATATTTAAAGCAGGTGACTGAACCCAAACAAACTGGCCCCTAGGCAAGAAATGACACACGAGGGCAATTGTTCCAGGCTACACTTAGTAAATGATGCAGAGTATCATCAGGATTATGCCCTGCTGCGTTGATGTGACAAACAACAACTGTTTCCATTTTGAGTACCCAGCAAGACCTTGAGAACCTTAGTATGCACAGAATAATGGCAATAGAAAGCATATTTCATTGGATGACAAAACACCTCTCTCAGACCCTGAATCACTTAGGGTTCCTCTAAAACAATGTATTCTTGCAACGAGATGGTAGACATTTCAGTTTGTTTAGTTTTGACAATTTTGAAACACCTTTCTGATCCGAAAACACGACCGATAAATTTAGTAATCGATTCCATGTTTCTAACACAAATTTTGGAGTCAGCTTCTTTTGGTTGAATTTTGCTTTTTTTGTCATCAGGTTGATCTTTGAATGGAAAATCCTGAAGGGTAGATAAAGGCTTGAAAATCTTTGTTGGGTCAGACAATGGATACATAATAGAAGAATCGACCATTTCTTTTGAGATAGTAAAAAGAAGGTGAGAATCCACAAAATATTTTTTACGGGTGTGCTACAGTCTCTCTTTTCCTCTAATCTCGTTTCCTCTTCTGCTAGAAGCTTCTTTCTCTATGTTTTTTTTATTGGTTTTGGGTGTTTTTTTTGGCCAAAAACACCTAAATACCGACTTGTATATATTAATTATATTTTAGATAGTGTTATATGTATTTCTTTTTTTGATCTCTAGTTTTTTTGCTATCTATGGGGCTTAGCTGGATTTTATCCCTACTTGCTCAAAATGAATCTATGGATTCAATTTTCATTATGTTCACCATCTGGATTCTAATTTCTTAAATTTGTTAATGATGGTGTTTGAACTATATGAGTTTTTGCTGTCTCCTTTTCAAGGGTGAAGTGTTATATATAGCTTGTAATAGTTGGTTGATGAAAGATTATCCCACATTGTTTGTGGGAAAGGGTTTAGTGTCCCTTATTTTGTAGAGTACACCTAATCTATTGGTTTAAAAGAAATTGGAGGGAAACCAAATTTATTAAAAATTTGGTAGCAAATACACATTGGACTATAAATAAATATTTATAGTCTAATGATGGCACTTGGCACTTAGGCACGCACTTGGCATAGGCACATAATTAATTTAGGTGCTCCATACTGCAGTTAATTAATTATTTTAATTTTTATTATTTTTGAACAATAGTAATCTTTTGAAAGGTTGTTAATTAACTGCAAAATTCTATTATTAATAGAATAGTTAAGTGCTAATAACGTAACTCTTCTTCTTCTCCTATTTCTCTGTAAAATACTCAACCAAAAGAAGTTCTCTGCAGAATCAACAAAAATTGCTATCTGTGATTCTAGGCTTTGTTGTATCCTGAAGGTATATTTGCCTTAACCCTGTAGCAATCTAGTGGGGGCAATTAATACCTTAAATATAGTGTTTTATCATGCCTCAAAGCCTTCAAATACCCACAGTTTCTAACAATTTTAAGGTATTAATTGTGCAATAGAGTCTACGGTTGTTGTGAGTCAAGAGTTTGTGAAATTAGACTGTTTTGATGGTCCCAATTTTGTTCGTTGGAAAGACAAGATGATGTTTCTATTGACTGCTCTAAAGATATCATACATACTTGATCTAAACCTGTCAGAAATTGTTGCACCTAAAGATGAAGATACTAAACAATTAAAGGCAGACCGCAAGAAAAGTGAGGAAGATAAATTACTGTATAGAGGACACATCCTTAACAATCTATCTGATCATTTATATGATCTTTTTACTTCCATCAAGTCTGTAAAAGAAATCTAGAATTCTTTAGAGTACAAATACAACATAAAAATATAAGGTGTGGACAAGTTTTTTATCATGAAATTTTTTGAATTTACTATGGTTGATAATGTTTCTATTATGGATTAAGCGCATGAGTTTCAAGTTCTTATTTCTAAACTTAAAGACCTGAAAGTAATAGTTCATGAACCATTGCAAGTAGGAGAAATATTTGTTAAACTTCCTCCTAGTTGGAATGATTATAGGAAGAAATTACTACACACCACAAAAGAATTTTCTCTTGAACAGATTCAAAAGCACTTGCGAATTGAAGAGGAAACAAAAATTAATGTCAAGAATATTGCAAGTGAATTTTCCATAAAAGTTAATTTTGTTCAAGCAAACCAAAATTTTGGCAAGAACAAGGCTGGAAACAAAAGAAAATTTTCTGAGGCTGTTGCAAAGAATTCTGAAAATTCAGGCATGACAAGCAACTCTAAGAAGGGAAAGACTTGTTATAGTTATGGCAAGAAAGGGCATTACAAATGTGAATGTAGGTTTCGAAAGAAACAGAAGCAAGATAATAAGAGCGATGTCCAGAATTCCAATAATGCAAATATGGCCGAACATGTTACTGAATTAATTGCAATGGCTTTAAGTTTGCATATTGAAATGATTACTGAACTTCATAAGGCTGCAAGTACCATCTCTAATGATTGGTGGTACGATTCTAGTGCAACAATTTATGTTTGCAACAACAAAAATTATTTTAAAGATTATGAAATTGCTGTAGATGTCTAAGACGTTCTTATAGGGACTTTTAATGCTGCAAAAGTCATAGGCAAATGGAGTGTGGAACTGAATTTTACATCTGGAAAGAAATTATTATTGCCTAATGTTTTACATGTCCCGGATATGAGAAAATATCTTGTATATGCAAATTTACTTTGTAAAAAGGGATTCAAGGCTGTCTTAGAGTCTAATAGTTTAATTCTGTCCAAAAATGGATTGTATGTAGGCAAGGACTACTCATGTGATTGAATGTTCAAACTCAGTATTAATAATAATAATACACATGTTTATGTTTTCATGGTTGATTATTTATCTTTATGGTATAATAGATTGGCACATGTTAGTTTTAGATCATTAAAATATATGGCTAAACATGGATTAATTTCATATATAGATGAAGATACAAAAACATGTGAAATATGCATTCAAGCAAAAATGTCAAAAAGGACATTTCATAAGGTTAAAAGAAATTTTGAATTATTAGATCTTGTTCATTCTGATATTTGTGAATGGAATGGCATGTTGATAAGAGGAGGAAATAGATACTTTATAACATTTATAGATGACCATTCATGATATACTTATGTTTATTTAATGAAACATAAGGATCAAGCTTTTGAAATGTTCAAGATTTATAAATCAAAAGTAGAATATCAAAAAGGAAAGAAAATTAAAATTCTAAGGAGTAATAGAGGTGGTGAATATTTTCCTATAGAATTTTCTTCATTCTGTGAAGAAAATGGAATTATACATCAAACAAATGCACTTTATACACCTCAACAGAATGGTTTAGCAGAAAGAAAGAATAGAACACTTGTTGGCATGCTTAATTCTATGTTGGTAAATGCTAAATTGCCTACAAATTTGTGGGGAGAAGCATTGCTTACTGCTTGCCATATACATAATCGAATTCCTTCCCAAAAATTTAAAGTTTCTCCATATGAATTATGGAAGAAAAGAAAACCAAACTTAAGCTATCTTAAAGTTTAGGGCTGCCTTGCCTTTTATAGAGTTTTAGATCCTAAAAGGATAAAATTGGGACCTAGAGCTTTAAGGGGTATATTTTGTTGGCTATGCTGAAAATTCAAAAACATTTAGAATTTTAGATTCCAACTCTAATGTAATTGTGGAATCTAGAGATGTTGAGTTTATTGAAAATAAATTTCAAAATGATTTATATATATTAGATGAACCAACTACATCTCAAATTGACAAAGAGCCAACAAATATTGAAAGAACTAATATTAGTTCAAGCAATGAAAAGAATCACATTGATTCTTCTATTGAAGTTAGGCGGAGTACACGAGCCAGAAAGGAAAAGAATTTACATCCAAACTTTATATCTTCACAATCTATTATTTCCTTAGTTGAGGGCAATAAAGTTGATGTACTTAATAAAATTCCAATTTTATTAATGATTGAAGATGATCCTAAGACTTATAAAGAGGCAATGTTGTCTCAAGACGCTGCGTTTTAGAAGGAGGCTATCAATGATGAAATGGATTATTTATTATTTAATAATACTTGGATGATTGTTGATTTGCCTTCGGGATCCAAAGCAATTAGATGTAAATGGGTCTTTAGAAGAAAATATAATATTGATGGCTCAATACAAATTTTTAAAGCAAGGTTAGTAGCCAAAGGATATAGGCAAAAGGAAGGAATAGATTATTTTGATACATATGCTCCTGTGGCTCGTATAACATCTATTAGGGTACTTTTAGCTTTATCATCTATATAAAATTTACATGTACATCAAATGGATGTTAAAATAGCCTTTTTAAATGGTGACTTGGATGAAGAATTGTATATGGAACAAGCTAAAGGTTGTGTTCTACTAGGAAATGAGCATAAAGTATGCAAATTAATAAAATCCTTGTATAGATTAAAGCAAGCACCAAAACAATGGCATGAGAAATTTGATTATGTGATTTTAGAATACGGTTTTACTCATAATAGTGCTGATAAGTGCATATATTCTAAGTTTACAGATAGTTTTGGTGTGATTATATGTCTTTATGTAGATGATATGCTTATTATTAGTACTAACATGCATGGAATTAATGATACTAAGAATCATCTAACCTCAAGATTTAAAATGAAAGATTTGAATGAGGTAGATACTATCTTGGGTATCAAAGTTAGAAAATATAGTTAGGGTTTTGCTCTTTGTCAATCTCATTACATAAATAAAATTTTGAATAAATTTAAACATTTGAATGTCAAAGAAGCAAAT
>CATIWM010167378.1:0-14019 GCA_949671775.1 Mallotus repandus
AAATAAAAAAAAATTATTAAAAAAAGAAAATAAATAAAATGTTAAAAAAATATAAAGTAAAAAAATTTGAAAAAATCAGTAAAAAAAATGCTGGAAAGAAAAAAACAACTCTAATTGCAAGGAAAATGTGTTATATTTGAAAAAAAAAATAAAAAAAAATATATCTTTAAAAATTTTCAAGTCATCAATATTTTTGAAAGTTATTTTAGTTTTTGGTATATTTACGTAAGAACGCTAAAATTCAGTTCAGAGTCCATATACTCTGTCTACTGTGTAAAACAGAACTGTTGCAGGCTCTAGCAAAGTGGTTTTGAGTTTTGGGCTGTTTTGAAGTGACAATGGCCATGCCTAGTTGCAAACACAAGCTTTTGCACTTGCACCATCAGCTAGCCCATGCTGACACATGAAAACTAACATCCATTAGATGATTAACTAGTTTATTTTAAGATCATTATTGAAAGTAAAAATTCTTGAACGTTCAGTTATGTCATCCATTCAAGTAGACTTAAGAAAAGTATGCTGGACAGCTTAGTTTACAGAGCTGATCAGGTGGATTGAACTATATGTGTTCCCTTAGTTGAGGCTCTTCAGTTCTCATCCATATTAATGGATTGATAGGAGGCCACTTCCTGTTCATTTTTTAGTTGAGAAAATGCTCTCCCACAAATGGGTTAGCAACCACAATTGTACCCCTAAGATAATTGGTTGACGATACTTATGTTTGACGGTAAACAAACATCACTGCCTTCTAGAAAAATTATATTTTAATAGTGTAAATTCATATTAGCATATGACGTGAAATATCAAATAAATTATTTAAAAAATAATGTTACATGTAACTAGTAGTGATATTGTGTATTATATTTAAAAGAATTTCAAATAAGATATATATCTTTGTCTTATAAATTCAATCTAATAAGTGTAAATTGTGCATATTAAAAAAGAGAATTCTCTAACTCTGACTTCTTGGTCTAGACGGTAAGCACCCATCAAAATTGTGTCACTTGTGCAAATTCAAATTCCATAGATTTTTTCTCCACTCTAATAAAAGAAAAAATTAATTTACTAACGGTCGTAATCTTATGAATTATTAATAAGGGAAGACATCATGTGATTGTTGACGACTTGGTTCAATCAGGTGGCACTCTAATTGGATGTCAGGTACCAAACAGTTAAACATAGTTTGTTTTAACACTGTATGATCTTCACAGGCTTTAAAATTTTAGTTACAATCATGCATTTTGAAATACAAGCTTTACAAACAGAATTAAATATAGTTTGTTTTTACACTGTATCATTTTCACAGGCTTTGCAAACTTAATGATTTTGAAATACAAGCTTAAATGGGAAATCAATCTATATAAGCTCAGCTTAGCATAGAACTTGGAAGGTAAGGTGAATGTATTGCCCTGCTTGGTTTGGAAGATGGATAAATTTTTTTGCTTTAACTTCGCGTAATACGTAAACAACCTGAATTAGTTTATCCTTTTTTTTATAATAAATTAGTTTATTCTCTTAACTTATAAATTAACTGTTTAAATATCTCAATTTATTAAAAACAACATTTATTAATACTTTTAATACTATTTAAATGTATCTAAATATTATATGTTTATAAATTATAATAAAATTATTTAAATATCTAAAAATTTGGTACTTAAATCGTGTTTTTAAAAAATTAATATGTTAAAACGATCAATTTACTAAGTTAGTCAGACAAGCGGATGAAAATACTAAATTTAAAATATCATAAATGTATTAAAATTTATGTATATATTTTTTGTTATGTTCGGAAATATATCATACAATATAGAAAGATGTATATCAAATTAATAAATAGGAGAATTGGTTGATTTCATTAAAATACTGTGAACCATATGGTAAAACACTGTATATGCAAACGTCTAAGTTGGATTCATTTTTAAATTAAATCTTTTGATAGGATATTGAAATAAGTTGATGTATCAGACCAAAATTAAATTGAAAGGAACAATCTCAAGATGGACATAGATGATGATTGTTAAAATTGTATTATTAATTATATTAGGAAAGTATAATTATCGAAATAATACAGTCGCTTATCGAAGTTTTTAATCTAATGATTAAATTTTCAACAAACATTATGAAGAAAGTCAATACCAAATCACTAAATCAAAGTCCTAAAATAAAAAACACAAAGCATTTATTCTCTTGTCTCTTCTCTGTATACAAGTTTCTTCCAATCACCATCTGCTTGGGTGTTGTTGGCCTCTGACCAGTAACTATCCTATTTTAGGGGGTGTTTATTTTATAAAAAATAAGGGTGGGAATCAGAATCGAGATAGACGATTTCGATTCCTAGTGTTTGGTTGACTATAATTAACATGAGAATGGAAATGTGATGCCTCCATCAATGAAAATCACTATTCACCACTTATTCTTAATGAATGACTTTTGATTCCCTTGAGAATCAAGTCAATTCAATTATAAATTGGTTAAACTTTTAAATATTAACATTAAATAAAACATACAAATTAATAAAAATATGCATTAAATATTTGAATAATTTTTTTTATTAAAAGTAACTTTTTTTATAATTTTTTAAAAAATTATAATAATATTTTTAAAAATATTTTATAATACATCATTATAATATTAATTTTTAATATAAAAAATTATAATGTTAATTTTTAATATATAAAAAATAATTATATAATATTTTTTCATCCAAGAAATTTTAGTTGTCAAATGATATTTGATTCTCATTCCCATTACCATTTCCAAGTGAAACCAAATACTTTCTTCAATTTTTCATTCCCTTTTCCATTCCTTTCCATTCTCATTCCCATTACGATTCCGATTTTGGAGTACAAACCAAACGCCTCCTTAGTTTTTTTCTTTCTTTGTTGTAGTGTTAATTAGTTTATCTAGATTTATACTTTTTTGCTAGGGTCTTCGTTCCCTTTTTGCTAGGAGGTTTTTTGGCCTTCTCTTATTTGAAGATTCTTTTCTAGCCCAGAATCAACCATGGATGATCTCCTTTCTGTGCTTTTCAAGATTTCTTTTGAATTTTAATGGAATTCCAATATGAAGTTAATGATGCTAGAGTGAGTTCAACTGGCTTTATTGCCCTGGGTAGATTTCATTCTACATCTCCCTCATTCAATTAAATCTTTGGTCAGTTGTGGCATCATTTTCTTTTAGATTGTCATCCTTGCTTTGCAAAGTCGCCCAAGATAACAATGGTAGCAGAAGGTCTGGCAGCGTTGTGTTCGTGGAATTGATTGCTCTCTGCGCGAAGGGTGTGGATTTAGCTTGAAGGAATTGTTTTGTTTCTTCCAGATGCTTCTTAGCTTAGTTGTTAGGGTTTCCTTTGTTTTTGTCTTTTGGGATTTCTTTGTATTTGGTTGTTTTGGGCTTATGGCCTTATTTTTTTTAATGAAATTTACTATTTGACCCAAAAAATCAAAGTCCTAAAATCAAAATCTGTCACTTTCCAGTATTAAAGGGCAACGACCCATTCCATATTCAGCATGTAATGTTCCCATTCCTTGTACAACATACAATGTCTTCTTCCATAAGAATAGGCATGTTTCCTTGTATCAGTTACAACATTTATTTCTCTTGTTTTACAATATGCTCTATTTATATTCAGTGGTACATCTTGTACATTTTCTAAGGAATGAGAATTATTTTTTGTCTCTGAATTATGTTTTCTTTATGGTATCAGAGCTTGCAATTCTCATGGCCGACACTACTCTTGTAAAAATGAATAATAAAATTGAACTCTCTCTTCAAACACTTCACCAATGCTCCAGCCTAATATCTCTCAAATTAGATAACATAAATTATCTTTTTTGGCATTCACAAATGGAGCCCCTCATTCAAAGCATAGACATGGCATACCATCTTGTTAAAGGCAATGAACCTCTACAAGAAATAACAAAAGAGGGCAAGCCAGAAGCTAATCCAAGCTACCTTCTATGGAAAAGAAACGATGGTCTTCTAGTTGCCTTCTTGTTGAAAAACATCGAAACTGAAGTGCTCATTGCACTTAAAGAAGTTGGTTCAGCCTCCAAGGTGTGGAAATCCATAGAACAACATATTCTCCCACAATGGTGGAAAAGGAGATAATTATAAATGAGACACTTATATCACTACAAAAAGGAAACCTCTCTGTTGGTAATTATGTGAAGAAATTCAAGGGACTATGCGACAACTTGGCTGCAATGAAGAAGCCAATTAATGAAACAAAGAAGGTGTTTCAACTTGCAAGAGGTCTTAGCCTTAAATAGTAAGACTTTCATGCCGCTATGCTTACAAAACCACCTTATCCTTCATTCCACCAATTTGTGATGGCACTTCAAGCCCATGAACAATTAAATTTCAACACATCCGAACCAGCCCTCTATCCTAGACATGATCAAGCTTACTTTGCTCAAAGAGTAAGAGGTCGTGGTAGGAATAGAGGCAGATTCAACTCTCGTGGACATGGGTTTTATCTCGCAGCAAGACATGACACTCAAATCAAATACACGAGAACAATTCAATAGAAATTTTAATGACAACAAAAATGGCAAACAAGATAAGGACCCATTGCATGTCAAATTTGTGGAAAATACAAACACTTTGCTATTGAATGTTGGAGTCACTTTGATCATTCTATTCAACCAGAGAACCAACTCCATAAAGCATTGGCAACCATGAACATAACTCAAGGTGATGATCCAAATCTTTATGCTGACTTAGGAGCTACTACACATATTATCAAAGATCGAGGTAAGCTCTCTACACTAACTCAATATAATGGTAATGGCTCCATTGTAGTTGGTAATGGAGATAATCTGCACATTAGTCACATAGGAGAAGGCACAATTAAAACACATAATGGGGTTATTAATCTCAAAAATGTTTTAGTAGTGCCCGAAATTAGAAAGAACCTTATTTATGTTGCCAAGTTAACATCAGATAATGCTTGTTCTATCACTTTCAATGCTAACCAATTTTTTGTTAAGTCTCAATAGGGAAAGGTTCTTCCTAAAGGCTATAAGCATAATGACTTGTATGCATTAGACAACACTCACAAAGCTTTTATTGCTTACAAATGAGTCTCTCAAACCATTTGGAATCAATGCATGGGACATCCAAACTCCAATTTTTAAAAAATTTTACACTCCAAGAATTTAATCAATGTTTCAAGTTGGGAACAATCCAAAACCATTTTGTGCTAGTTGTCAAATAGGAAAGAGTTGTAAACTTCCCTTTTCTTTGACAAATAAAATTGCTAATTTTCCTTTAGACAAAATACATTATGATTGTTAGAGACCTGCCCCAATTCTCTCTTATCAAAATTTCAAATATTATGCTATCATTGTAGATGATTGCACTCGTTACACATGGATTTTTCCTCTAAAACACAAATCATATTTCTTTGAAGTTTTTATTAAATTTCAAAAATGAGTAGAAAATTTATTCGAGCAAAAAATTAAAATTTTTCAAAGTGATGGTGGAGGTGAATTCACTTCTACAGCTTTTGAAAATTATTTATCTAATAATGGTATACATCATCAATTTTCATACCCTCACACTCCACAATAGAATGGTGTTGCAAAAAGAAAACACCATCATATTGTAGAGGCTGGGCTTACTCTTCTTTTTCAAGTACATTTGCCTACCAAATATTTAGTTGGTGCTTTTCTCACCGCTACTTTTTTAATTAATCGTTTGCCATCCTCTACACTCAATATGACATCTCCATATGATTTCCTTACCTTCTTGATCATGGAAACAGAAATAAATTTGAAAAAAAAAACCTATCCTTGCCCTATTAATGGTTATAGCCCTATTCATAAAAGGTATCACTGTTTATGTTCCTCCACTAACAAAGTGTATATTTCCCGACATACAGTATTTGATGAACATTGTTTTCCCTACTCCCCTTCTCTCAAGACACAACCACTTCAAGGGAGTTAGAAGTCACTATGTTTCCATATAATGTTGAACAAATACAACCCCATCAACTTGAGAAAGGGACTGAGTTACATGTCTCCACACCGAACTCAACGCCATAAAACCACTCATGCATAAAATTTTCCCTCAATGCCCAACCCACCATAATTTTCCTTCAATTCCAACCCCACATCTGTCCCACTCAACCCCGCCGAAAATACCTTAGCAGCTGTTACACCTGTACCCCACCTTGATCCCGCTCCAACCCATGCCACCACCAATTCCCTTCCACCCACACCTGTACACATTCCCGTATCACCGTAAAATTCTAAATCACCGACAACTCCAACCCCACCACTGCCACCCAAAATCTTTCCTCAACTATTGGTCCCACACTAACCCACAATACCGACAATTCCCTTCCTCACACAGCAGCTCCCATTCCCCACTGCATTACCGAAAAATAATTAGCAAATCATTGCCCCTCACTAACCCAAAACACTGACAATTCCCTTCATCACTCATCGGTCCACACTCCCAAAAATTCATATAGCACTACCGAACCCCACTTAGCAGCCCCACCCCTTATACCGAACCCGGTACCAACGTCTCACACCTTTGTTGTGCCCCCACGACATCATGGCCACATCCCCAACAGAATGCACTTCTGTGCCCTTCTTAAGCCCACACTCCAAAATTAATCAACATCAAAACCTGCTCATACCGAACGCCAACGCCACCCAACCTTAACCTTCACCTTCACCTCAACCTAATCCGAACTCCACTACGACATCACCCATTGAACCTCCTCTCTCCATCGCCACCGAAGTCACCACTCAGGAACCTGCTCCATCCTCATTTATTGATTTTCCAGATTTAAGTTGTAATCTTATTGTTGATTTATCCTTTTTAAGATCAACTCTCAATACGCACAGTCATCCCATGATCACTAGAACACAACTTCGACGCAATCCTCAACTGGATCCTGAACTTGCGCAAACCACTCAACAAATTCGCTCCGCCGCAATAATACTGCTCTTCTCACATGCACTACCTAACCACTCCAAAGAACTACAAAATAGCCTTACAAACACCACATTGGAAGGAGGCCATGGAGCTGGAAATTCAAGCTCTCCATGACAATAAAACATGGAGTTTAGTTCCAAGGCCGTCCAACACAAATATTATCGGGTCCAAGTGGATATTCAGAATTAAATTTAAAGAAGGTGGTACTGTCGAATGCTTCAAAGCTTGACTTGTTGCCCAAGGCTACTCTCAAATTGAAGGACTTGACTATGAAGAAACATTCAACCCCGTTGTCAAAGCCACCAATATTCGGGTTGTTCTCGCTGTAGCTACAACAACAAATTGGAAACCTAGACAACTTGACGTCAAAAATGCCTTCCTTCATGGCTACATCAAAGAAATAGTCTACATGGATCAACCTCCTGGTTTCAAGGATCCACACTAGCTTGACTTTGTTTGCAAACTTCATAAATCACTCTATGGCCTTAAATAGGCTCCTAGTGCTTGGTTTAATAGACTCTCTCAATATTTACTTCATCTTGGTTTTGTTTGCAGTACAGCTGACCCTTTATTATTTATTTTACGCAAATCTCATATGATTATACTAATGCTTATTTATGTTGATGACATTGTGCTCACAGGTAACAATGATCAATATATTCAACACCTCATCCACAATCTTGGCACAGAATTCGCTCTCAAAGACCTTGGGGAATTACATTTCTTTCTTGGCATTGAAGTCCACCGCACTCCTAAATGCATCACACTAAATCAAAGTCAATATGCTAAGGAACTACTACACCGTGCCCAATTACATGAAAGTTCCCACTTCAGAACACCTATGGCCCTCAAGCCCCAGGTAACACCTCGAGATTCTGATCCTGTCAATGCCACTGAATTTCACAGTTTAGTGGGCGCACTGCAATATCTGACTTACACTGGACCTGACATAGTTCACGCAGTAAATAAAGTTTGTCAAAAGCTCCACCAACTGACACTAGGAGATATGAAAGTTGTCAAACGCATTTTGTGATATCTTAAAGGCACACTTCATTTTGGTATTTCTTTTTACAAACACAGTACTCTCTCTCTCTATGGTTTTTGTGATGCAGATTGGGCCGGGTGTCAGACAACTAGATGAAGTACAACGGGTTACTGCATCCTCCTTGGAGCAAATTGCATATCCTGGTATTCCAAGAAGCAACCTCCTGTCTCACGATCCAGTACTGAAGCTGAGTACCGCGCCCTTGCCTCCACAACGGCCGAACTAGTTTGGATTAAATTTCTTCTTCGGGACATTGGCGTCACACTCAATCAAGCTCCTCAACTATTCTGTGACAACAAAAGTGCTTTATTTATGACTATTAATCCAGTCTTTCATTCACGCTCCAAACACATTGAAATCGATTATCATTTTGTTCACGAAAAAGTTGCTGTTGGCGCATTAATCACTCGTTATGTTCCCTCTCCTCAACAAATTGTTGATGTCCTCACTAAACCATTAACTACTGCTCCTTTCACGCATTTTCGAAGCAAGCTTGGAGTCCATTCCGTCATTCCTTCCAGCTTGAGAACGGGTGAAGAAAGTCAATACCAAATCACTAAATCAAAGTCCTAAAATCAAAATCTGTCACTTTCCATCATTAAAAGACAATGGCCCATTCCATATTCAGCATGTAACGTTCTCATTCCTTGTACAACATACAATGTCTTCTTCCATAAGAATAGGCATGTTTCCTTGTATTAGTTACAACATCTATTTCTCTTATTTTACAATCTACTCTATTTATATTCAGTGGTACATCCTGTACATTTTCTAAGGAATGAGAATTATTTTTTGTCTCTGGATTATTTTTTCTTTACATTATAGATGACTTGAGATCAAATCTCTATTTTCTCTTTTACAATTTTGATATGTAAAATCAAAATTTATGATGAATCATTCCAATAGAATAAAATTGCTAAATGAAAGAAAAAATAAATAAATGTGACTGATTAAAGCTCACACATTGCTTAATCATGCTGCTGATTTTCTGGCAGCTCAGGCAACAAGCTTGGGTATTGGGTGTCACAGGATTGCGGATCAATTCTGGGGCATTCCACGGTGGCTTGATCATGATATGATTGGTGTACGATATGACATAATTATTTCTGTGTAGTTTGCTCTAAGGCTTTTGCCTTCCTTTTTGTACTAAAAAAAAAAGCTCACACATTATTTTTTCAACATCAATACTAGATAAATAAAAAAAATTCATCACATGCATGACTACTATTATTTAGATAAATAATACATTATTCACTGTGTTTACATATGATTATTGTAGAAATTGTATTATTATTCATTATATTATCAGGAAAGTAATTATTGATCTCTAAAAAAAAATGGCTAGTTTTGTAAACTATTATGAACCATATAGCAAAACACACACATTTTCATACACATTGCAAAATCAAATATATAAAGATGACTACAATTGCATTCATAAAATAAATAATAATGATCACATATTATTAAAGGTTATATTATTTTTTTAGACATTTTTTCTTTGTACGTTGGAATTTGCTGGGTTGGAGACCTCTCCAGTGCCCCTCACGGGCTTTTTGACATTAATACTAGCAAATAAAAGATTTCATCACA
This sequence comes from Mallotus repandus, assembly GCA_949671775.1. Lineage (NCBI taxonomy): Eukaryota > Viridiplantae > Streptophyta > Magnoliopsida > Malpighiales > Euphorbiaceae > Mallotus > Mallotus repandus. The sequence continues at coordinate 9,593 of CATIWM010167378.1, forward strand.
TGACTAGCATTATTTTTTAGTCTAAATTACCAGTATCTAGAGCATATATTAGGATTCAAACTCGAAACTTCGCTTAAACGGGAACAATTCTTATTAATTGATACCAACAGTTGTTGGTGCATGACTAGTATTATTTATATACATAAAATTATATATTTTTCACAGTGATAATGGAGTAATTTAGTAACTATTTCTTTCAGAAACATTATATGTAAAATTTAAATTAACGTACAAACTTCTTGTTAGGTACGTTATGGTTGGCTGCGGCATTTATTGATACTTGAACAACCACGAGTGTAAGTGTTAGCTTCTTGACGAGGTTTAGATGTATCAGGATTGCAATCTGGATTTTTATTTCCAGGCACTTGACAAGGATCCAAAACTCCTGGTTTCAAAAACTTGGCTGCTTCCACTTGGTTAAACACCATCAAGCTCATAAGTGCCAAACACAACAAAAACGACTTCATCTTGATTGAACTCATTAACGTCGTATTCTATTCTTCTTATCTTCTTTATTGGTAAACTGGCTAGCTAGCTCACTGGGTATATATACGTATAGTTGCTTCCTTAATTCTGTTCAATATAATTGATATGGATCATAAGAACCACATATTATTGATTACTTTTGAATTTGCTAATCTGGGTCTTACATGTAATTTGGAAAACAAAAAAACCAGAAAACTCTTATTTTATATCAATCTAGAAATGTTACAATTTTTTTTTAAAACGAGGCAACCGCCTAAGCCAATTACAATGGCACTAATCTCTTATATAACTTTATAGTTGATGAAATTTTAATTTTAGCCTCTATTTTTAGAATAGAAAATGGTTTCATGTTTCCGGCTAATTTAAGGCACGTTTTAGAATTTACTATGTCAATCCATGTAGATGAAAGGATAGAAAAATTATATAGCAAGAATTGAAATCCACTTATGTTTGTTTTTAAGGTATTGAATTTGAAATTCCATATGCAGTATGCCTGTGCATAAGTCATCCAATAGAATTTAGCAGATTTAACGATTGAGTAAGCAAATTGTAAAAATTCTCTTTTAAGGCAGTAAAAGATTATAAAGAATCAGCGAATAAGACTTTTTCACTTAAATGACGTTTCGAATTCGAATTGTAAAATATGCAATCGTATTAAATTGATCATCGTTGGAAGATTTTTATTATTTCTATAATTTTATTTGGGTTAAACTGAATTAATCAAATTTCAATAGATTTTAAATACTGATGATTTAGACTAAAAAAATTATGAGTTCATTTCCGCAGGTGGTGAAACTTTCTTACACTTTAAATCAATACACATTCGTTTCTAAACTGTAATAATTTGGTATAAGCAAATTGCACCTCACACAGAGAGATAAATGGGTTTGAAATAGGTAAAACCTAAATCTTTCCTCGGGCAAAAAAATTCAGTTCAGAGTCCACATGCTCTATCCTATAAAACAAAAAGGTTGTAGGCTCTAGCAAAGTGGTACTTGTTTTTAAGAGACAGTGGCCAACAAAGTGGTACTTGTTTTGAAGAGACAATGGCCACGCCTGGTCGCAAACAGAAGCTTTTGCACTTGCACCATTAGCTAGCCCATTCTGACATATAAAAATTAACATCCATTAGATAATTAATTAGTTTATTTTAGGAATTTTTATAAAAATATCCATTTTTTAGCTCAGTTTTTCAGCAAAATACCCACATTTTATAAGATATTACAATGTGTCCAATTTTTATAAAAAATTACACGCGTACCCATTTTTTTCTTCTGTCATTTCAGTAGTTCCATTCTTTTGCATCTTCTTCTTTCTTTTTTTTTTGGTTCTTCCACCATCACTATTGCGCATGCCTCCTCGCCTCGTTGATATGCAATTTTAATTTCTTATTCTTCTTCTTCTTTGATTTGATTTAATTTGAGAATCAATTGCAGAATTCTCCCCTGATGCTCGCCTCGCTTACATGCAACGCCTTTCTACTTCTACCCCCGATGTTGCTTCCATCACCGTTGTTGCTGCTGCTACTGCTTCCTTCGATGACCAAACACTGCCACCTCCATCATCTCTTCGTGGTGATCCTCCTCATGGTCAAAATAAGTTTTTTCAGGTTTGTTCTAGTAAGTTTTTGTTGATTTTTGGGTTTTGATTTTGTTTCTTTGATATGGGTTTCTCTGGAAGAGTCCTGGATGAAGATACTGGTGAAGAGCTTGATACCCTTGGCAAACTTTCTCCTACGTAAGTGTCTTGTTGTCTTTCATTTTGTTGTCATGTCATTTACTTAGTTAATTTCCTTGTTAGCTGTTCAATAATGAATTTTCATTTTCATCCTACAATGAATGTACATTGTTGTTTAAAAAATTTGACTTTCACAGTATCTGCTGAGTAATGATCATATTATCACATGAAAGGAAAAAAGGATCACACCTAAATGTTCACAGTTGCATATTGGGTTAAAACCAAAAATTTGGTTTCCTAAAGTTGGATGTAGATCTTTTTTGTTCCAATTTTTGTTGCTACATAGAACATATACCGGAAGAAACCTTTGGTTAGCAATAAAAATATGAGGTGTTGTTCGGTACATGGTGGCCTGATGGAGGGTAAGGTTAAACTACATTATAGTGGAGACAGTGATTGTTCTATTAATTTTATTATTCTTAATGTACCTAGTGTTAAGAGTAAATACATCTCTTATAATTCTGGATATGGACTACATGATTACCCCCAGGTTTTATTTAAGGCCATAATTAGGTTTTCCTTGCCAATATTTGCATGTCAGCAACATCAAGCTATGTCCTTGGTCAAAGTAGGAGAGGTTGTCTGCATTCGAAAATAATGAACATTTGCTTTGGCTTTGTTCTTGCATCTTGGCTAGTAAACTGTAATGCTATATATCCGTCATAGATAATTTTTTTCCCTGCTTTTGTTTCATGGTTTTGAGGTAGGTATGTTCAATTAGCAACGTCATGCATGGACAAAATTTTCTAAGTTCAGTTGCATTATCTTAGTACAGTATCTATTGGCCCAAAAAAAAAATCTTAGTACAGTATATATGGTAACCTCATTTTGCTTAAGTTGAGAAACTGGAAGAACCATACTCTAAAGCACTTCTATCTTTTTTCCTTGAGAATAGGTTGAGAAGGTAAAACATGGGTTTGGCATGAAAGTTCCAAAAGCAGCCGCATGATGAAATTGGAGGAGCAGGAGTTGGAGCAAAGTCTAATGTGGCTTTTTAGGATGTGGTAAATGTTGAGGCATCCTGTACTCAAATCTTGAAATCACCACCATCTTAGCAAGAATTGTTAGAAGGGTATAAACTTTTTCTTTTTTTTTTCAATAGGGGACTGCCTGATGGATGGTACATGAATGAATGAATTATGCAAAGACACCCTTGCTTCAGCTATTGAGCAAATGGATTCAATCCAAGTCCACTTCATGTCTTGGCCTAGCCGAAGTCTGACTAGAAACAATACTAAAGAATGATAGGAGATGCATGTTTTGTTCATATATAGTGTAGGACAAAATGATGCTTAATGTGACACTATATTTGACCCCACAAATTTCATGCTTATATCAAATTTATTAAAGCACCCATATTGATGTGCTTCTACATTTTGTAATTTGTGTTTTTCTCATATCATTTATAAAATTTATAAATTCTATCACATTATATTTTATTATTTAATTAAAATTTATATTTTCTAATTGTGTTAACAAAAATTATTAATTAAAAACAAGTATATAACATTGTTTGTTGACATAGGTTGTTGAAAATGCAAAACAAAAGACATATTCATTATTCAGTTAACTACATTTTTTAATATTATCTGAATATTTTCTAAATATTATTCGTATATGTTGAAAGTGCAAAACATGTGTCATATCATTATTCAACATTTTTTAATATTATCCAAATATACTCTGAATCTTGTTCGTATAAGTTGAACATGCAAAAAGGTGTCATATTATTATACAATATTTTTTAATATTATTAGAATATTTTCTAAATATTATTCGTATATGTTGAAAGTGCAAAGAGGTGTCATATCATTATACAACATTTTTTAATATTATCCGAATATTTTTGGAATCTTATTCATATATGTTGAACATGCAAAACATGTGTCATGTTCATTATTCAACATTCTTGAATATTATCTGTATATTTTCAAAATTTTATTCGTATATGTGAAAATACAAAACATGTGTTATAGTCGTTATTTAGTTATATATATTTTTGAATATTATCCGTATATTTATGGAATACAATTCGTATATGTTGAAAAGAATAAAACTAAGAATAAAACTAAGAATAAAAAAATAAAAAATTTTAAAAAATAAGGATGATAGAAAATAAGAAAAAAATAAGCAAAAAATAAAAAAATAAAAAATAAATATAAGGATTAAAGAAAAATGAAAAAACAAGGATAACAAAGAATAAG
>CATIWM010167393.1:0-13906 GCA_949671775.1 Mallotus repandus
AATTAAAGAGAATTTTTGAGCTTAATTGAATGCTTTGAAGTATATAATGAATAAACAAGTTTCTTAACCTCTAAATGATCTTTAGAGGTTGCATTTATACTTGAGCAATTCAATTATAGCTGTTAGAAATAATAATTTTGTTTCCAACAAATTCAAACTTCATTTGAATGAAATTTGGACTTTTAAGCTATAATTTGTCAGGTCTCGGTCAGGATATCATCAGTCTTGGTCAGGATGCTTCAAAAGTAGCCATTTGTAGCCATTTTATATTTGAATTTTTCTGGTCCGGGGCACAGTCCCGGTCGGGATGGAGCTCAGGATTAGTTCTGGAAGAATTCTGCAGTTTTAGTATAATTCGGTCCTGGTCGTGTAACTTGGTCCTGGACGGGACTGACTAGTCTTTAATATGGTGCCAGTCAGGACTGGGATCGAGATCGGTACTAGCTAAAAATTTAATTTTCTCATTTAAGTCCCAAAGGTGTGTATATTGTTCCGGGTGATGTCCCGGTCTGGAGGGCACTCGGGATAGGCAAGCTAATCTTCAAATGGCCTTGAAGACGATCGAATCAGCCTAAACTTTTTTCATAAAAGTGTAGATATTTGTCTTAGATTTATATATCACTTTTAATCATCTTATTTGGATCTTTGTAGTGCAAGATATAACTGAAATACTAAGAGCTGTGCAACTTAAAATGAAAGCTACATATGCTAACTTTGATTGAAGATTTGCAAACCAAAATGAACTCAAATTTTGAAAAGTAAGCTCAATTCAGAAAGCTTATGATGTCTACTTCAAATGTGAAGAAGATTACTTTCTCATTATAAAGCTCTAAAGATGTCAAAAGCCTCCCTGAATCTCAGAGGTTGAATCAGTCCAAAAGCATACTTATCAATCCCGTACTCCATTTTGACTTCCAATTGAGACCTAACTTATACACACTTAAACCAAAAAAATTAAATACTCAAAATTAAGTTTGTTAAGATCAAAATTAAGATTGATCATTGCTTAGGTCAACATAGGGGATAGATAAAGGAGGTAGGTTCATTGTGTATTTGTTTATAGTTATATCTATAAATTTTTCTTCATACTTACCAATCTAGTATGGTACTGGTTAGAGCAATGGAATGCATTAGGTAGTTACTTTCTGCAGTCTCATGAAGCTTTATTTTTACTGTAGGTTTTTTGTTAGCATCATGTAGCATGTCTAGTTCAAGGTTTCGATGCTAAATTACTAGAGGCACTGGTTCAATTGACATTCCACCAGCTAGTTTATTCCGAGGAAGGTGATTGCATTGCTATAATGTTAATATATGCACTAATAGAGGTAATTAAGTTTAATTTGTGGTTTTATTTAAATGGGCATCCCATCTTATTATTACATTTGATAATACAATCCTTTATTATGGATCATGTTCCTGAATTGATGTGGTGATTGTGCACTAGTATTATACTGGTCCTGATAGCAGAGGAACAGTAGATGATGTCAGTGGGAGGCTACGGGAGGGTTGTTCAGGTTATTTCTAGGAGTCAGATTACAAGTTTTCATAGTTATTGAATGTCTTGAAAAAGTTGTTGCAACTTCAGACCCTGTGGAGAGGGAGAATCTTGCTAGGGAGGCATTCAATTCTTTAAGCAAAGTTCCAAAGTATGCAGATCTAAGAACTGTTTGCAAAAGGTTTAAGAATTTGAGGTGAGAATTGTCTAAGTCAAAGAATGAAATCATTGTTGTATTGTATCTTAAAACTAAATTAATGAAATTACTGTGTAGATTTTTATGAAGTTGTGGTGCGCTTACCTCTACAGAAGGCATAGAGTCTTGACTCTGCTGGTGATGCTTTTCTATGACCAAATGGATGTAGCAATTACAAAACATGCATGTGCTGAGCGTGAACAGTACTATGACATAATTACTAGCGATTTACATTCTCTGAAAAGGTGACTTTTTGCCGAGTGAGTTCATATCTCCAATAAGGCCTTACGCCATGCTATCAGTGCTTGATCAAAGATCTCAAAGGAAATATATCAGTCAGATTGATGATGGATAACGTGGAAATTGAGGCAAAAAATATCTAATGTGATAAATAAATGAGATGATATGAAAGCTGAAGTATGAAGAAAAAATGAGATGTATTCAACATGCCAGCTTAAAGTTAATGAACTAGGATTAATTAAGAGAATTTTTAATTTTTATAGGACTCATTTATTAATAAATTCTCTTATGAAATAGACGATACTTTTAGGACTGGGAAAAGTCATTATCGCTAAATAAAAGGTTATTATCGTAAATATAAACAATATAATTAAACAAGTCACGTGAATCATGTATTATCATTATCATCTCCTACCTTCCCTTCCATCCCCGATCCGAGATTTTTCTTCGTAACCAGAGACAGAAATCCAATAACAGTCGCTGAGACCTCTAATTCAAAACAACAATTAAGCTATTCTCCATTGCCAAACACCCAAAAATGTCATCAGGTTTCAGCGGCGATGAAACTGCTCCTTTTTTTGGCTTCCTCGGAGCTGCAGCTGCTCTCGTCTTCTCTTGTAAGATAACGATAACTTATCAATTCTCTTCTTCTATTCAATTTTCTTTGATGAAAATGAAAGAAAATTCATGGGTTTTTTATTTTGATAAGTGGGTATTACAGAATATGAAAGAAACTTAATGGGTTTATTTGATTTTGATAAAAAAAAATTTAACTCTACAGGTATGGGGGCAGCATATGGAACGGCAAAGAGTGGAGTAGGAGTGGCATCAATGGGAGTGATGAGACCTGAGCTTGTAATGAAGTCAATAGTGCCAGTTGTTATGGCTGGTGTTTTGGGAATTTATGGGTTAATTATAGCTGTTATTATTAGTACTGGGATTAATCCTAAGGCTAAATCATATTATCTTTTTGATGGTTATGCTCATTTGTCTTCTGGTCTTGCTTGTGGTCTTGCTGGTTTATCTGCTGGCATGGCTATAGGGATTGTTGGTGATGCTGGTGTTAGGTAATAATCTCTTAACTCTGACATTTTTTTGGCTGTTTATGTTGTTTATTTGTTGTCTAATTTAATGAAACGTGGATTAGTGATTCATGACTTTAAGAATAGCTCTTTATTTAAATCATTAAAGAGTAATCTTTGTAAATTGATTCCCCAGAAAGTGTGATCAACTAATGCAGTTGAGGCTAGATGCAGATTTCCCTAATTGCTTGGTTTCTTTTTAGAGTTTTTATTATTGTTAATCTGCAGTGATTATTAGGTTTCTATTGCTTTTGAAGAGAATCTCTCTGACTTGTAATGTATTTGTGCTCATGTTGATTTGCTGTAAGCACCAGATTGTGAACATAGTTTTGCATTTGAATTTTTTTTTTCTAGGGAATTGACACACGCCCACACAGACACACACACACAAACACATTCATATATATTTATATTGTCTCACCAAGTTGTGTTTTAGACTTTGCTTAAGTCTATCCTTTTCTCTTTTAAGTTTTTTTCCACATGTATTGGTTAAGAAATGATATCCTAGTTTTCATGCTATTGCATGCTGATTGCGGGAAATTGTATTCTGTATATAGTATTTTGATTGAGATTTTGTGGTTCTACTTGCTTGTTTTCTGAATTGCAGCCCCCTTAAGTTCAGTGTTTTCTTGTTATTGTGTTGATATATTATATGTTATGATTAATTTCCTCATTGTGTTTGACATTATTCAGGGCCAATGCACAGCAGCCAAAACTGTTTGTGGGGATGATTCTTATCCTCATCTTTGCTGAAGCACTTGCTCTGTATGGTCTTATTGTGGGAATTATTCTCTCATCCCGAGCTGGTCAGTCTCGTGCAGATTAAAAAGGGCGGATGTCTTACATACTACGGTCTTTATTCATTATGTTAAAAATTGCTCTGCTTCATTGTTTGATTCCATTTGGTTTAAGAGCTCAACTGTTGCATATGAAGGAAACTCAAATGTTTGGTATACTGATAATTAATTTTGTTTATTACGATTCCATATGATTGATGCTATTTTTTGATGTTGTTTCAATTTTGATGCTCTTCACTTCGTAAGCAAGCTACTATATATCGATTTTCTTATTGATGTTTTTGTGAATCTACACCTCTTAAAGCTAAGAATCATCAGTGCAGGTAAAAATTCTTCATCGAGGGTTTGATTCTCCAGCACTCGATGAGGAATACAGAAGTCTGGAGGCACAGTTGGGTGCCTGATTTTTAAGTCTGAGCTTCAAGTAGCTCGTTCAAGTGTTTTAGGGCCTTCATATAAATAACTTCAATGTCAACAAACGATAAAATCCAATTGGTTACTATTTCATCATTAACAGTATCCATTCGTTTCATCACAAGTAGCATCTACCAGGTATAATGAGGTTGATTTATGGTGGTATATATACTTAACGGATAACAATACTACAGTTATAGATATAATGTTTTGGTGTTGTGGCTTCGTGCGCTCGTTCTGTTGTGCACATAAATACTGGATTTTGTAGATGAAATAATTTTGTGAATTAAGGATGAAATCACTTTATAGTCTAATAATCTTTAACTTAGATAACAAGAATTGCAAATAGGGGCGAGCATTTGGTTTAAACTAAACTAAATCGAACATTCTGTAAAAATTAAAATCAAAATTTGAGTCAACTGTCGATTTTTGGTTAACTAAATTAATAATGAAATTTTTTTTTAAAAAATAGGTTCAATGGTAATGCAGACATCAAACAAGCTACGCATTTAAGGTTTGACTTATCAAAACATGTAACTACTTACTTTTAATGCGTTTACTATTTTGCTATAGAACAATAGAGTACATAAGATGTATTCCGGTGATGTTATTTGTCGCAAATAGTTGCGATCTACAATGAAAAATATTATAGTCTCTTAAATATATTATCTCCCTATCCTACTATTTGGTTCAAGTAGCAAGGGAAGAACACATGACCCGACAAAAAAAATATATACATATACTATATCCCTATAAATATGACAAGCAAAAAGTGTAATTTCAAAATTTTTTATTTTATACAGGACTCACTATGTGTATTCTTATTCTATTTTTAATTTGATTTTAACTGAATTTCAATATATATATATATAACTGAATCCAACCGAATTCAATTTGGTTTTTTATTTCAGTTAGGCTTGCTCACAATTTTTTTTTTTTTTTTTGCGCAATAGACAAATAGACTAAAGCCTAAACGGCATCAGAAAACTGAGGCTAGTCTACACTCTAGACCATCAAAGTCCGCCCATATCGCCATATATATCCTTTTAACACGCGCGAGCACACAATAACTGAGGTACCCGCGACAAAGAAAGATGGCAGCAGCAGCACCACCACCGCAACAATCAGCAGCAGCAACAGTAGGTGAGGCACCAAAGATTGTATGGAACAGCAACAGAAGCAGGTTTGAAACAGAGGACAAGGAGGCATACCTTGAATACGTGGTTAGAAACGACGGTAAAGTGATGGATATACAACACACCTATGTCCCTCGTTCGAAGAGGGGAATGGGTTTGGCGTCTCATCTCTGCGTTGCAGCTTTCAATCATGCTAAATCTCATTCCATGTCTGTCATCCCCACTTGCTCCTATGTTTCTGTAAGTCCTCACCCCCTTTTTTTTGTTTTCTGGGTTCGTATCATTTCTTGTTTCTTTTGGTACTTTTTTTGTTGATTTTGTCTATTGGGTTCGTCTTGTTAACTTCTGATGCTTTTTTTCTTTTCTGTGATTGTTCAATTTTGATGTGAAATCACTGGGTTTTGCATGTTTTTGTTATAAAGTATAAACTTGTTCTGATAAATAATTCTTGACAACCATAATGGATAAATTGCCACTAAAATGCGAAAACGAAATCTTTATTTATTGTATTAAGATTAACTGTTGATGAATATTAATTCTTGAAAAATTAGTTTAATTTTATCCAATTCAAGCTAATGCATCGGTATTTTTTTTTTTTGTTTTCTCCTTCCATTGGCAGGACACATTTCTTCCACGGAATCAATCCTGGAATTCTGTTGTGTATTCAGAAGATATCAAATCAAACATATGACCAACTTCAGCTACTTGAGGTGTTTTCACCACTAAAAAATTAGTACAAGATTTATCCAACTTCAGCTTCTTTTGTAATAGAAGTGGTTTGTGCTAATTCCCTGTATTAATTTAACATTCTCGTTTTTGCTTCTGGCACTTTTCACTTTCTTTTTGTATCAATCTGCAGTTGTTATTTTGATACTTCTGGAAACGCTATAATAAATGCTAACAATTATAGATTCTGAAAAATGCAGCAGCATCAATAATAATTTCATATCTGTTTAAGTTCAATAGCACAATAAGCCTTTTTTGTGCACGAACATGGGACCCTGTAAGGAATGAATGATTTTTTAGCAATTTTAAAATCTTCCAAAAAAAAAATAAATGAAATGAGTTCTTTAATCCTCCAATCCATGGAATTCCTCTTTTTATTTTCTTTTTAAAGCATATAATAAAGCTTAATAATACTAGTGATTAATAATGGTGGAAGGTAGAAAGAAACAGAAACACCAAAAGATGATTTCATAAGTTTTTTTTTTTTTTCCTTTTAAGAAAACGAATGTAGAAGTACAACATTTTTGGACAATCCCGTAAGAAAATAAAAATATGTTTGTTCAAGTGGTCACCACCGGTGAGTCCATGTCTGGGACGAATTTCACAGGATATAACATTATTGTTATCAGATACAGAGCCGTGAAGACGCCCGGAAAGCTGAAAACAATAGCAATGCAGCACGCATCATATATGTATTCAGGTACAAATAATTACATATGTACAAAGAACTCATGGTACAGGTTCTATCCAGGAACATAATAATCCATCTTTTCCACGGGCAAGTTCAGAACTGATGTTTCCACCTACGCAACGCACAACGCCAGTGATTTTCACAATTTAGTAAAAATATACAGGTATTGTAATCCTTGAGTTGCGTGAAAAGTAAAGCTAAATATTTTATGCATGCAAGTGTAGATGCGTGTTTCTGTTTGTGAGGAAGTACATTAAGCAAAACTATACATCATAGGGGGAAAAAAAACACTGGCCTTGCCATGTATGTATGTTCCGAAATATTGCAGACATGGCAATCCAACAGAAGATGCAGAATAGAAATTCAGTGCAACCCTCCAATGCTTAAGGAAAAATTCAACAAGGGAGAAACTTAAAATACAAACCTCTTCAAATGGAACAAATGCAAAAGGTGCGAGACCCCTCTTATGGGTCGTCCGTGAAATCTCATCCTCCTGCCAGTTCTCCACCATTCCAACAATGTTCTGTTCAGGCCCACTGACACCATTACTGTCCACTTTACTCGTAACAAGTGAGAGTATATCCAGTCGATTATTAGCCCCTGCAATTGTTCCTCTTAACCTAGAGTAGATGAGCCAAATGAGTATCAACAGGATAAAGGACATGTATATGGCAGGCAAAAGGGCTAGGGAAAAGAAGCCCCCTGATTGCGGGAGTTTATACTCATTGCCACCTTTGCCAAATCTTTAACTCTATACCAGTTCATTTTCAGGTAGTCAAGAGTAGTTCAATATATATATGCCTTCCCCACCAGAAACAACCAGCAAACATACAACTAGACCACAATCTAATCATCAATAGGGTAGAGCACATGAACTGCAGAATTCAGTTCAACAAGATAGACGTGCAAGGTAATGTTTAATTAAGATGTCAACTAAACCAAACTACAATCTTTATCATTTAACTAATTACGGCATTACCAAATTACTATCAGCCAGAGTGATGTTTAAAAATGTATATATTTAAAACTGAATTCAAGAAAAAGAGCTTCTAACATTCAAATTTATACCCTTTCCTCTGGCCAAACGTTTTCTGGTAACCAAATAGACAAGCCATAGCGTGGAAACATTGGACAAAAGCTCAAATAAATAGCCCTTGATAAAAAGTACACGAAAGCTCAAACATACAAACAGTCATCATCTGAATCCCTTATATAATTGAAGGAAGAACATAACAGAAAAGGGCATCCAAGTTGACTACTTATAATAATTGTGAGTTTGGAAGTGACTGAGAAAGAAAAAACTCGCATGATATTAAATCAGTCAAAATAACCAGAAAAATATCTCAAAGTATTTTGATGGAAGTTAAACTGAATATAGTGATGCAACCAGAGCACTAAGGAGCACTACACTACTCAGGAAGATTTAAAAGGAGGACCTTATTGTGAAAAGACATGAGACTTAATACTTGTGCCAAGAAATAATGATCTTATGGTCGCACCATGATATAGATCACGTAGACATACCAACAAGATCAGAAAATAGATAATATCTACTTTTGTCTGACATCATGTTCTAGTAACTTTAATTCACAAACAAACAAGTAAAATTTTATTTTCTCGTGGACTTAATTGGAGCATGCAATGCAAGCAAGTGCAGTTTCACTTATTGACGCACAAGCTAACGAAAGCACACATGCATTATTCATTCATTAAAACCAGAACAAAAAAATTATAGACAATGATAGTTCAGTGCAACATCTCCAACGCACCTTAAACAGACTTTCCACAGAGTAGGATGCAAGCCGCCAGGGTAGATGAAAGCAGCATCAATCTGCAACAAATGAAAGGGAATAAAGACCTTTAAAATGCATATTCACAAAGAAAGAAGGAAATAACATAAGAAAAATAAATTGTATATTTGCCATCTAATTAGTTCATACAGCTAACTAAAACTATATGCAGAAAGGATATTCAAAATTTGCAGAACACAGAACCCAACAGCAATCTGGTAAAGAGCATTACTCTGTCATCAGTCAATGTGTAGCGGCCACTAGAAACATCATCTGCTTTAGATGCACGGTGAATCATGCATTTTACAACTTCCTTCACTGTATGAGAAGAGGTCTATGCATCACAACATAACAGATAATCATTGGTCATGAAGGGACAAATAAAGGTGAATTTTGAATTCTCTATACCAATCATAAATTGCTACAATTAGGTTTTGCGTAGTTACTTTATAGAGAAATCTGCCAGAAGGAAAGAATCTCATGTAACGATAATAGCAAACCTGCAGAAGGAGAAGAAAATCAGGATAACAGTTATAAAACAAAACTTCAGCCATGTGAGTAAAATCTTTTTTTTTTTCCTTTTTCCAGTCTTAGAACCACCACTACAATCTTTCCATGCAATTATACACACAACTGATATGCATGAATGAGAAGTTTATTTAAACATCCACAGTTTCTCAGGCAGTCAACCTCCTTTTAAAGTGAATGGCTGAATTCTTTATACCTCATTCTAATGCCACACATCACTACCTAAGAACAGTTCAATTGTCATTAGGTTCACAATAGTGTATCAACATCTCCTATACATTACATACATATAGAAGGACCATGCAATGTGTTTATAAAGTCAAGGATGTTCGTACAGCACATAACAATTTACGAGCAGAATGAGACTATGTCATACAGCAGTGCTTATTTTAATTTTCTTTTATTATCCTTGACACTTAGGCCCGATGAAGGCCAGAAAAAATATCCATGGCTGCAAGGAAAGTCCTGATAGATTAAGATGGTTCTATATTTAACCAAATGATAGAAACAAGTTCAGTAATTAAACATAATAAGAGTGGTAAAGCCAATTTTGAGTTAATTTAAGGAGCTTAACCTAGTCAAGTGGCAGACTTCTTCAAAGCATTATATCACAAATTAGTAAGAGCTGTACTATTAAACAAGACACAAGCATACCAAATGAACTGGATTGGTGACAGTCCACTCTCTCACTCCAGTTCGGATATAGGTATTCCTACTCACGTAGAGACCTGATTCAAGAACAGAATAAGTTCCAAGGTTACCTTCTGCAGATTCTAAAATGAAAAGACATAATGATGGAAGTTAAAAGATAAATAAAGAATTAAATCCAATACTTCACCAGCAAAAAGGCAAACAAAATTCACTGAAACGTGCCGCTAGAAAAGAATCCACATTGACTCTTCACCCATTTCAATATAAAGGATTGGTGAAGGATCAGTTTTCCTTTTATGAAGGCTAACAAATAAAGTGTAAAGATCACCAAAAGTTAAATTAGACAGGAGGGAAGTGGTGAATCAGCACTTTATACGGTAGGCATTTACTGAAAGGCTGAAGGACAGAAGCTAGATAGCAAAGACATGTTCACAAGTTTCCTTTTGCTTAATTGATTGAGAAAGATAAGAGATGAAGAAAGAGGGAAATTTTACTGAACATGGCCTTACCATGTAATCCTTGATACAATCAAGAAAGACTAAAAAATGGAATTCAGCATAAATAAAATGTTATGGCATTCCCTATCTTTCAATCTATCCAAGTTGGGATAAATCGTGTTGCATGTGCCCATCTAACACGAAAGATTATCATAATCCTTCCAATCAAACAAAGAAAAATGCCCTCTCTTTCATTCCAGCCTCTACCCTCCTCCAAATTTTTGAAAAAATCAAGCATATTCCAAAAACCAATGCACCCTTCAAAAAATGCAGTACGATAAAGATAAAATAGCAAAGTTCTTAATTCATATTTAAAATTACAAGATCTATATATGCATATATATATATAATATATATATATATTTAAGATAAAGTTAGAACATACCATCAATACGGACCCTTGGTCTTAAAAGCCACATTTTTCTCCATGAGCTCTCATATTTTGATTGTAAAATCTTATAGTTCTCCACTACTCCAGATAGCTGCATGAAAAAGAAGAAGACTTGTTCAAGCTTGGATGTAATGAAATGAAAGAAAACAGCTCAGAAGATTGAAATTTACCTGCCAAGCCTTTAAGCAAGCACTACGCCAGAATTCAGGGTTACGAAGAGTATATCTCCATTTTCGACAAACACATGCAGCTCTTCCTAAATCATATGGATTCATTCGTAAAAAGACCTGCATTGTGGTATACATTATGACTCTCAGCTGTAATACTACATTGCAAATATCTGATGCCATTACAATCAGCATAGACCTGAATGCGAACTTAATATCCAGAGTGAGCCAAATCAAGTACAGCTTTTTTCTTTCTTTTACATGGAGGAGGGAGGCGGGGATGCTCAAACCAAGCCCCCAATACAATTTCAGTGGCATAAAAAATACTAACCTCCAATAGTAGCTCATCAGGCAAAGAACGGTGTATCAATGCAGGATCATTTAACTGTCTTTTACTTAAACTTCCATATGGTGCTACAGGTCTAACATTAATTCCATAAAGATCTGAAGCACAAACCAGATATCATCAATTAAAAAAAAAAAACACACTAACTGATCAACAAGAGCAGCAATAATATTTAGCATTTTTTATTACCAAGCCATGGTCTTTTTGTAACTAAGTAGCGTACAGTCTTTAATTGCAAAGCTGTTTCAAGCTCAGCAGGAACTTGCAAAGCAAAATCTACAAAAATAGTAACAACAAATTCAATGCTCTGTTTGGATTGCTAGAAAATGTATAAAAAATTCATAACAATTCCGTTAATTCGATTGTATATATGGATGAACTGCCCAACCGATGTCAGCATCAAATACAAAAATGAAAGAAAGCAACTTTCGTTCAAAAAACGATTGAATTATGTAAAAATTAAAGCTACAAAATTCGAGTTGTGACGATTAAACAAATAGCAGAGTTATATAGACTTACCTGAAGTCATGTAGAGGATTGGTTCTTTCAGTTTTGTGATTTAAAATTTTCCTTCTCGATTTTCTCGGGAAAATTCGAGAGGAGACGGAGAGAAAATGCGGGATGAAAGAAGAAAAAATATGGCTGGTAGAAACAGAAAGAAAGGGAGTGTTAGCATACATGCAGGTTTTGGAAAATAAAATATACCGACTGTTATACGCCATTCAATTTGCCGACTTATTGCTACGTACTAAGATCTTGATGGCGTCATTGGCCTGTGGGCGTTTGGTCACTGCGATGCGAAACGACGTGAATGCTTGACGTTTTGAATTGTGGCCATTAATAAGGGACAATTCATTGAAACTATCCTCGTCGACGCTTGAATAATTATTTTTTCTCAATGTACACATAATAATAATAATATTTTTTAGCTAAAAGTTGAATAACAAATGTTATGAACTTCTTTTATAATATTAAAAATTTCTAAATTAAATTTTTGGTTATCTATTAATTTTTTTATGAATTTAAAAAAATAATTTTTTTTATTGAAGTATCTACACTAACTTAAAAAAATGTTAAATATCTAATTATACATTACTTACATTGCTTAAATACTCTTTACATATATAATTATTAAAAATTCATCATAAGAAAAAAAGATTGCATGACATATACCAGTAAGAAAAAAAGACAATTATTTTAATTTTTAATTTTTTATACAAATAAGTAAATAATTTTATTTTTTCACTAACAAATCATATGGACTTCAAATATAGCGGTTTTAAGGTAGAAAAATTTATTATTAAATAAGTTATGATTTTTTTAAACAAATAATAAATTTTAGGGTAAAGGTGCGGCTATATCCCTAACTTTAACCTCAAGAGCGGATATGCTGTTATTATTATTTTTTTAACCAAAATAACACAATATCAAATTTTAGGAGGGTGGCCCTCTTTTTTTTTAAAAAAAAAATGAAGCTGTTGACGTGGCTATCATGCAATGAAGTGTTTTTCTCTTTCACCACGTCAGATTAGCACCCTGAAACTAAAGTTGAGGCTTGAGATTAAAGAGGAGCAATCCTTTCAAAGTTTTCAAAGACATCGGTGCCAAATGCGGTGTTCTTTACACTAAAGTCACCATCCGTCACCGCCACCTCCGCCATGAATCCAGTTCCACTAGTGGGCCATGGGTTGATTCCACACCGCCGGTTGCAGTTATATGTATGTCTATATTTATGGCAACACATGCTCTGAGCTTCTTTAATATTGCAAATGTTGTTACTTCTGTTAAGAATTACCCTAGCTACAATGTTAGGATTAAGACTCAGAATGTCAAGTAATTATAACGGCAACTATGAAATAATCACAAATTACAAATGAGAAATATCAAAATAAGAGCAAAAGAATTTATATTATTAAATATCTTGATGAGAGTATAAAAATTCTATCCACCTTAATAGTGCCAAAATGCTTGTAATAAAGCCTTAATGCACTAGCAATAAAAATAAGACAATAACAATTATTAAATGCTAAATTTTGTGGCTTTTTCAAAGAACTCTCGAATGCTAGAAAAGATAACAAAAGTTATTATTTCTTTTGTTTCTCTGATGACATTACGAATGAAATTACACATATATATACATTTTAGATCACCTAAAATTAGATTAGTTATAGACCATAATCCTTAAAATTAGGAAACAAAAAAGTTGACTAAAACAAAATAATCCTAAAAATAAGAAATTATTTTGGTGGTTTCGAAATAATAAATTTGAGTCATTAAATTTTAACAGGTCCATCATTGATAATATTCTTATTGCCTTTGAGGTCAACCATTATTTAAAGTGGAAGCGTCAAGGAAAGTGTAGCATTGCATCCCTCAAGTTAAAAATTTCTAAAGCCTACGACCGCATCTGTTGGGATTTTTTGGAGAGAGTAATGTTGCAAATGGGATTTTGGGCTGATTAGGTGTGTCGACTTATGACTTGTGTTTCCTCAGTCCACTATCACTGTATGCTAAATGGAAATGACATGGGTTCGCTTCAGCCGCATCGAGGACTTCGCCAAGGCAACCTCTTATCACCATTTCTATTTCTACAAACCTTTAGTGCTAAGTTGCGATCTAAGAAGCACGGACACGGATACAACACGACACGACATGACACAGATACGGTGATTCGGCAATTTTTAAAATTTAAGGATACGATACGGGTAGGACATGTTATATATATATATATATATCCCACAAAAAATGTGTATTATTTT
>CATIWM010167434.1:0-11936 GCA_949671775.1 Mallotus repandus
CAAACAACAACCAATAAAACAAAAAATAACAACCGCAAAAACAACAAACAACAACCAAAACAACTAAAAACAACAACCAAAAGACAACAAAAAAAATTATTATTTTTATTATTAATACTAATAAAAATAAATTTTTTATTAAAAAAATAATGAAAAAAATACAAATAAATATCTTGTGATTTGACTCATTTTTAAATAAAAAATTGTGATTTATTTTGTGACAAAAAGCTACCCTGTAGTATACGCCGTTAGCATATAACGATATTTCTTAACAATTCTGTTACATTTGCTGTTGTGGCAAGAGCAAAATTGAACTTTTACCTTTAGTAGTCACATAGATTGTGTACTTCTGATCACTTTTCCCCACTGTCCACCTTCTTGTTCTTCTTACATTGATATGCCTTATTTTCACCCTTGAATTAAACAATTTCTCTACCCTAAAATTTAAAAATTAGAAACTCAAAAGTTTCAAACTAATAAACATATCCCACGAAGTGCGTTTTACCCTTATTTGGTCATAGGCTCTGGTTACAAACTAAGAACCCCAACATTTTAAATTTGCAATGGGATACAAGAAGTCATGTATATGAACTCAACAAAATCGATTTAAAAAAGAAATAAATAAAACTGCTGAGTGTAACATCTTACCATTTGAGATAACAATAATCTTATAGGTATTCATTTTTCTTTCTGTGTTTTTTTTGAGGAAACATTTTTCTTTCTGTATTAAAATCATTTAAATAATTTTAAAACTAGGAAAATCTCATACAAGTTGAATTGTTATAAAAGCAACAATTTGTGATAACACAATAAACAGTGAAATTACTTTTTTAAGTCCAGAACAGATTCATTCTATAATTTTAGCATCAAACTTAACCATCTGATAAAGCAAACTATTCTTGGAAACAGGTATTCAGAAAGCATTGTGCCTTAGGAGTACAAAAGTAAAGAAGTAAAGGAGACCAAAATCAGAAGCAACTTGAGAAGAATATAACAAATATGTATAGAAAGCTATAAACGCAGTAAATTCTATGGTTACAGAGTCGAGGGTGGTGGTGGTGGTGGATTCTCAATAGGAGCTGGCTGGCTATTACCGCCTCCACCGCTGCCATTGTTCTTACATGGCCTAACCGTGAACAACACCACAAATAAAATGATGACCAATAAAATAATGATGGCATAACATGTCCATTTCCTGGGGTTTGCAAGTGCTGCATTCCTTCACGAATAAAAGAGATCACCCTCTGCATATTGCTTTCAATATCATCCAATTGCTCACCTTGAGCTTGCACTAACACTACCATATCGAAAAATACTTGGTGTAGCTCTTTTAGATTTTTCTCCATCTCCTTGGCAGCATCATGCCTTTCTTGTATCTCATTTATAGTGTCCAAAATCCTTCCCCTTTCCTGTTCTTGAATTGCTTTCTGCAGAAAAGTCCCTTTCTCACCTGAAAATAAGAAGATTCATTGAATCAATTTGCTACCCACCAGAATTCTTGATTTGGGATTCGATAAAAAGTCTTAAAATTAATGAAAATCAAGGTCAATCACTAACCTGTAGAGATCAAGTGATCAAGTGTCCTCTCTCAGGCTACTAAAACTCTCCATAGAATCTTTAATAGTTTTAGCGTTGTGTAGAGTCTTGCTTTGCTCATGAGCAGCTTGAAGACTTTCATTTAGCCTCTCTAATTCTTTAAGCTCATCTTTAACAGACTCAAAATCTTCAAAGAACTTATCCAAGTTGACTCCACCTGTAGATGGTGCTTCTGCCATTTGGATCACATGGTGATTAGTGAGCCTTGCTCGCTGCGGAAGCGAGAAAAGGAACCTAGAAAATAAATCATTCATCTTTTCTTGCTCTGCTCTGCTATTTCTTTTTCTTGATTTCTTGATGAAGTGATGATTATTGAAGGCAAAAAAATGAGAGAATTGGGTTGGTGAAGAGGAAAAGAATAATAGCTTGATGATGATGATGATGGAAAAGAATTGAGTTGTTGATGATGATGGATCTACAGTTACAATAGCCTGCGGTTGAGCGACAACACGGAGGGAGGGGGACGGAAGAGGGGCGAGTTTGTTGAACGAGTGTGCAATGAAAGAGAGTTGTGGTGAGTCTGCAAGGGGTGGCACGTGGAGAAATAAAGGGGGTTTTGGATAGAGGGAATCTTTGAGCTGTGATGGTCAACTATCTACATTGAAAATTCAATTTTATTCCTACCATATTAAAAAATTGTAATGGAGTTGATAAGAAATGTTATTATATGTTAATGGCATATGTTATAATATAGCTCTTTATCACAAAATAAATTATAATTCTTCATTTGAAAATAGATTAAACTGTAAAGTATTTATTTATAATTTTTTAAAAAATAATTATTAAAAATTATGAATATTAATTTTTACTTTTAATAATTTTTAATAATTATTTTTTTAATAAAATAATTTAAATAATTTATATTTTTATTTTAAATATTTTAATAAAATTAATAATTTTTATGTCGTGTTAGAATTGAAAAGATAAATTTTTATTAACATATTGATATTAACTTTTTATAATATATTTAATATATTAATAAAAAGTTAATGCACTACCGATAACATATACAAGTTAGCTTTACACAAACACTTTAAAAAATTTGATATGTATATTGGGGCTATAAATTATTAAAAATAAAACACATTATACATATTCATATTAAGAACTCATTTATCTCAATTTTTTTAGAAATAGATTAATTCAAATAAAAAATAAAAAGAAGAGAACAACAAAAAAATCAAATTAAAGAGAAAAATTGAAAAAGAAAAAAAGAAAATGCAAAAATATCTAAATCAAAATAGTTATTATTATTATTATTATTATTTAAGGAATTTTTAGTCCAAATAGTTAAATGTTCCATTAATGATAATATTCATTTAAATAGATAATTTTTCTACATTTTATATAAAATTAAAATTATAAAAATATATCTGAAATATTATATATATACTCCTATATTTCTAAATATAAAAAAAATAGCAATGGTTTGTCAGTTGCATCAGTGACAGTTAAACAGGTAGGGTATAGCAATCCCGTTTTGAGGAAGATTACCTAACTCATTTTTGCTTACTTCCTCTGCCGATCAGTTGACGTCCTCTTTTTTGCTTACCTTATATTTGAAAATATATTCTAATTAAAATTATTTACAAAATAAAAATTAAATAAATACATATAATCAATTCCAATTAAAAAGTTATAAAGCTAACAATACAATATATTTGGTGGTTACATAGTTAATAGTGTAAAAGCCCAAAAATGAAAGTGAAAAAACAAGGAAGCCCATAAATGAAAGACAACAACTTATAAGTGAAACAAACAAAAAAAATGCAGCCAAAATTGAAAAGTCATTGGTCAAACAGGTCATTGAATGATATTATCTCAAAAACATCAAAAAATTTCAACTACAAAAATACTCCACTTTTTTATAATTTACATTCGTGACTAAAATAATTACATGCATGCTCTCTTTTGACGTAGTGTTTAGCGCAAATAATCAATACCCAATTGATTATTCAAAATAACCTAACCTCAATTGAGAGACTCAATTCTCAATTCAAAGAATAAATAAATTAAAAACTTTAATTTGATTAATAAAATTCATAACAGCTCTCAAAATCCTAAAATAAGCTATGTATTTATAGAAAGGTACAATCATTAAGGCCAAAATTTGATAAATGTCCTGTTTCATATTTGAATATTCACCCTTAAAGCTTTTTGTATAACATTTTTAAGAATTTTAAATTTTCTTAAAAAAAATCATTATTTAATTGCAATATAAACTCTTTTAAAACTTAAAACTAGAGATAGAACCCTATTAAATCTAAATTGTTATATTATAGTCTAATTAAAATAATAAAAATAATAAAATTATCATAAATGATTATGTCATCTAAATCGTATTTTCTCCATTAAATTATATTTACTTCTCACCCTTACAATTATATCTGTATAAATTATATTACATTTGCTCATAATTTAATTTGAGAATTTCTATTATTAAAAAAAAAGATTTTTTTCTCTATTTTTTCTTTTTTTGAAAATTGTACACCTATTTCTTTGGTAACTTGTATTCATCTAATGAAGGTAATTAGTTTTTGTAATATTGGATTATTGTTAATCAATGGATTTTAATGTAGAAAAAAAGACTAAAATTCAAAGTATTTGTTGGTCCATATTTTCATATGTTATCTTACTAGGTAGTTAGTATTTGTCGTCTTCATCTGTTTACTTTGTTTATGAAATTTCGACAAGCCACAATCAAATGAAAATTCATCATCCTATACTTGATTAATTTGTCTTGATTTTTTCTTTTATATAAAATCACCTTTTAAGTATCAACACTATTGTATGTAAAATATACAGTATAACTTGGAATCACTCCGTGCAATATGCGGATTCACGACTAGTAAGAACTAAAATTTAAATAAAATCCTAACTTAAATAGGAATAAAATAAACCCTAGCTAATAATAATAATAAGGGTAAATGTCCATTTAAGCCTTTAATGTTTGCCCTGACCAGTGGAAATGCCATTAACATTTTTTTTTTGACAACTTAAGCACAAAATTATGTTTTTTTTTTTTTTGTGTTTTTGGCCCCTCACTTAGCATCTCTAGAAAACAGTGTTAACACCACTATACATACCAATCATCCATTAAGATAAAAATAACAACTGGAATCTAAAAGTTTTTTTCAACCATTCATACCCTCTCTCTTCCTCACCCACACACCCAACCATCATAAACTCCAAATAAATTTGTTCAACTTTCATCTACAACTTGAGTCAATCGATTCACCATTACCAGCAAAAACAACATCGCCATGACAACACCACCCACTTATTTTCTTTGATTTGATTTAATTAGATTTTAATATGAGGCTAGAGTAAAAAAAAAAGTATCTTGCCATTGCTGTTGTTGCTTCTTCATGTTTTGATTTAAGAGACCTCATATAAGCCATGAAAGAAATCAACAATTCTCTAATTTAATGGACGCTGCCACCATAACCAACAGAGCACTTGTTAAAAATGACATCATACATGCATTATGGGATCAACGGAGCTTAAATTTTAAAATCCAGAAGACAAAGAGTTCCAAAGAGAGGGCTAGAGTTGCAGAATTAGAAAAGATCTTGAGAGAACAAGAGAAAAGAAATTATATAGCTGATAAAGCCAAAAATAATGAAGGGTTTTCTTTAGTATCATCAGTTCCAAATTCTTATCAGCCACAGTCTCTTGTTCTTGCTTTACCAAATTCTTTGCCTAAACTTGTCTCATTTGCTCTAAATCCCCCAATTGTTAATATTGAACCAAAGAGCGAATATTGCAGAGAAAAGCATAAATAAGTGATGAAGTAATGATCGTCTCTAGAGGTGTCAAGTACTTGCTTCTGCCAAAGAGAGGCCCGAGTCATCTATAATTCCATATTCCACAGGTAATGTGTATCTAATCTACAAGCACATATGTATCCAGATTTTTTGAGGGAAAGAGAGAAGTTATCGATGTCAATAATGGAAGTGTTTTTGGCAAAGACAGTATTGCCAATAATTGCTCGGAGCTTGAGATCTCCAGCGTTGGCTGTGATAGTTCTGGTGATGCCTCTAAAGGCGACATCTTTCTTATCATATTTTTCTTTTTTCTGGGTTTATACATAAAGAGTGTGGTTAGTGAAAAGGGTTTTTTGTTGTATTAAATATCTACTGGTATGGTGCATACAACAATCAATTATTTTCTGCAGTTGAACTTTGTTAAGAGATAGGTTGACATTATGTTTTGGTTCATTTTCAATTTCAAATTATACTTCGAATAATTTTTAGGCCTTCAATTGATTAGGTAATGGGAGACGAGAGGTAGATTAATGCCAAAATGGGGGGTGAATTCACAATGTGCTTGTTTTATGCTTGGATATAATATTGATTACAGTTGGGGCTACATAAGCTTAACAATGTTTTTATTCATTGTTTGTTTTACAACCAGTGCTTTTTGTATTGCATTTTATCTGAAGAAAATTCTAGAAAGATCACTAACCATAATTTTGGGGACATTATTTTTGACTGATTCACAGAGTGAATGTCAAAGTTACATTCCTTGATTGGAATTGAAGTTATACTATCTCTATTGACATGTCTAGTTGTTATTAATAATAAAGGAAAGTTGATTTTTATTTTAATTAACAACATTATCCTAAAAATTATTGTAGCAAGTGGCTATGTGTGTCGCTAAGGGAGGAAGAGGGTAAGGGTGAAAGAAAAAGGAACGTTTAGAGTTTGAATTAATATTTTTTGATTAAAAAATTACAATTTAATACAAGAAGCAAACAGAGACTTTAACATATGTTAAGAGAGGGTAATTTTCACCCACGATACCCAACATTTTGACCCATTACCACTAAGGTACCCAACTTTCAAATCGTAACTTAAAACCGACCAACCTTTGTTCCTATTACTAGTAAAGTGTCCGCAGTAATTTTTCAGCCAGAGATGATGACCTAGGGCCAACATGGTCGATTATATGTTTGGATAATCTGAAGCTGGCACGCCCAACAGAGACATGTCATCACACTTTGCCATGTGGCTAAATCTTTCCAAAATCCTAACTTTTGACTCTCTCTCTCCATGTTCTTTTTTTACTGTCTCTCTACGTGAACTTAAGGCGCTTAGAACGGTAATAGCTTTCGCATTACCTCTTACCCCTCTTTTCCTCCATCAATTTACTCTTATAGCCTATGCTTATGCTTCAAGAGTGATGTAACTCTCGTTCATCTTTCTTTTGATCTTTATTGATAAGTTTCCTTATCCTCGTTCAAAAATTGATTCAAACAAAACATGAACCAGTAAAACCCCTAACCCACAAAAATTATTTTTAAAAATTTATCAAAACCTTAAATCTATTTGATACAGAGCAATGAAAACCCTAAATCCTACGAAAGGAAGCAATTGAGATAGAAATGGAGATACCCAATTGTCGTTGCAAAGTTGAAGCAGCCCTAAAAACATTATGGACCACTACTAATCCAGGTAAGAGATTTTTAGGCTGCCTAAATCAATAATGTAAGTTTTTCATATAGGTAGATCCTCTTGTGTATGCAAGATCAAGGGTTGTTATTAATGGGCTACTGAAAAAAATTGACAGATTAGAGAAGGAAAATACTACAAGAAGGAAATAGAAATGGTCAACACTTAAATTAGTGTTGGTTTGGCTTTTTATTATTATTGTTTATAGTTGTGTGTTGATGATGTAGCAACTGTAATATAATATAGGTGCGTCTAGGTTTAGCTTAATATGTGGGCAATGCATTGTTAAAGTATTAAGTAATAAAGAATGATATGAATGAAAGATGTAATTGAGTTGGAGAACTTTTGTTGCTAATAAACTAATATATAATCTGCATACAAATTCCTCTATGCAACTGATATAAGCTACAAGAAAAGAGTAGAGCTACAAGAACAAAGCTAATATAATTGATGCATATCAGTTTGCTTTGGATTTTTTAGAAGAATTCGATAGGAGGGGAGTGCGCAGTTAAGCTCTTAAAAGCTCTAACTTTTGGGTCCGATTGAACCATGGGGCCGATAATATATCAAAACGAAGCTGATTTAGAGACATACATTGACTATGAGATTTACTTGTAATGGGCCCAATTTCAGGCCCAAAATCCATCGTTTAGGGCCTCTAAATTAGCTTTGAAGTTTATATTTGGTTTTTCTTGTATTTTTTTTTTGTCTTTTTACCCTTTTTGTTAAGGGTTTTTCTTTTGACAGTATTTATTTATCTTTTTTAGGATGTTGGAGACAGTTTTGGTTGAATTGATAATTAAATTTCTATTTCTTCCCAAATTTCGGTATTCTTTGTGAATCAACGAATTTTGGATGCCTATTGTTTTGGGTATTCTTTGACTAAACAAATTAATAGAAGGTTGTTTGACGGCTATTCGTGCGTGAATCAACTATAATAAACATTTATTCCATTTAATTTAGGCTTCCACTACGTCAATAATCCTCTCTGCAATGGGACAAAATAATGGCACCTATAAACAAACTGACCCTAAAATCTGATTACTACATAGCACAACAAAATCTAACTTATAGAAAAAATATAATAGGGATTTGCTAAGAATATATGAAGTTGATATATATATATATATATATATATAGCAATGTACACTTCTTCATGGTTCGTCCTTCTAATGTTTCATCTTTAAAACAAAAATGTAACTTTATGTTTCAACTGTAAAACATAAAATAATGATTTATCTCATGCATAAATCATAAAAAGTGAACAAAAAATTTTCCTTGGTGCCTAAATCAGAGGTTTAACGTTATCATTAACTACTACACGCTGTCTATAGTATATATTTAAGCTTTTCTCCTCTTGAACTCGATCCCATATCTTGACTCCTCAGGTAGTACTGTTGTTCTGCTACTTTGGCTTGCAAAGTAATCGACTTAGTAAACAGATGATTCTATGACAGCTACGTCCCTGTTTCTAAGCTGATATGCAAAATCTTCAGCAATAGTGCTCCTTTGAGATTCTTGGACAACTGTTTTCTTTTGATCAACCTGGTCATAAACACATAAAAATGAAAAAAAGTGGAGCTCAATAGCTTTACATACAAGGAATAAATATCAACCAACACCTACAACAGATAAATAACTTATATTGTTTCCTTGAAATGAAAATGGAGCATTAAAATTTGAAGTGTCAATAGTGATATGACTACTACCCTGTAATGTTTTAAAAATAAATTCAAACTCTTATTTTCCATTTAACACAAATTTGCATGAAATAAAAAAAAATTTCTCACATCTATCATCCATTGAAATGTTGTTGGGGTTGATGGTGATTGTGACTAATAATAAAAATAGAATAAATTGTTAATAAACCGAATTACAAAATGATGACTAATAATACCAACATCTGAAAAATAAAAAGGAGGAACTTACATTGTGATGCCTTTTGTTATGACCAATCACACCACACACACTGCACTTGATAGTCACAATTCCTCATAATTTCATTTTTTGCATTGGCTTGTTCTTTGCAGCTTTTTTTGAGCTTGTTCCTCAATTTTCTTCCTTCTTACAATAGTTTTAGAGCTTTTTTGTTTTGGTAGGAGAAGGAGCAACTATAATGCCCGGTGCATTTCTCACTTTCTCCTACAAGCTAGGTCCATTTATGGGGTTAATAACATGACTGTATACCTTGTTGTATGTTTGCACTGAGTAGCATACATCCATATACTTTTCAGGCTCTTCATTATTTTCTGTTATGTATGCACAAGCATGTTAATATGGAATGCCTGTAAGGTCCCACTTCTTACATGCACAGGTTCTCATCTTTATGTCAACCACAAATTGCTCATCAGGTCCATTCACCTGAATCCTTGCTAAACCCGCGAAGTTTGCTTCATAGTCGAAAGACATCTCCTTGTTTACAACAAGCTTTTTTTTTTTTATTTTAGGACATAAATTTCCGTTAAATCTTTTTCCCTAATGTTGCTTTGTATGTATTCTCTTTATGAGCTGAGACATGATCATCTCCAGCATTGTAATTATTGGCTTCTCTCGAGCTTCCAACACATAGTTGTTAAATCACTTATTCAACAAAATATTACATTTGGCAGTGCTGCTAAAACTTGCTCGACTCCATTGCTCAGTTGGCCTTTTATGTAGCCATTGTTTTGCATCTGGATAATTTTGCTCAATTTGATGTGTATATTGCCCTAGCAGTATTCTAAACATAGTCTTTCAATTCCTTCTTTTGGCTTGTAGTCCTGGTCCTAAATTTTGTTAACATATTAGTCCACATATATCTAAGATAAAACCTACGCTCAACATTTGGGAAGAGATCTGATACCAGCCCTAATAAGTCCCTACAGGTCATAAACACCAAAAGTAAGTAAGGTTAAAGTTATTTTATGGAATTAAAGTTATGTTTTTCCATTAGTGCCAGCAAGATAATGAAGAAAGTAAGAGCTCTATTTATTAATAGCAACATAAATAAAAGCTTCAAGCTTTAAGTGTATGCAACATGAAAATCTGTTTTAAAATATAAATAAAACTGAAATGGATACCTTTTGTCTGTCAGACATAAACACCCAATAATAGGAGTTATACATTTTAAGGTCTTCTTTGAGTAACTTAAGCAACCATGTCTAAATGGTTATGTTTTCAGTCTTCATAACAGTCCAAACAAGTAGAAAAATGTAGTCATTAGGGTCTATAGATGTTTTAGTAAAGAGTTGGCCCCCATATGTTCCTTTCAACCAACATCCATCCAAGCAAACAAGGGGCCTGCATCCTTCTTTAAATGCATTTTTCATACCATTGAGATATATATACACACTCTTTCAAAAATACCCTTACGCTCTTTGAACTCCATAGTGCTACAGAGATTTGTTCTTAAGAGTTCTTTTCTGTATTCATAGAATCTCCCATATTGCTCCCTCTCATCCCCATTGATTACCCTCAATGCATGATCTCTAGCTCTCCAAGCCTTCTTTATAAAACTTTGAGCTTGAAATCCTTTTTTGTTCTTGCCATAATGCTCTTTAGTTTCCAAGTGGGATATACTCAATGTACTTCTCAGCTAGCCACTTGGTTGACACATGAAAATTTTTATGAATTTTACCACACTTATGCTTCAAATTAAAGGTCCGCAACTGAAAGGTCTTGTCCTCATGATTATGCTTGTTGAACTTGCAAGCATAAATCCAAAAGCTATACCCTTTATAATATTCGCACCTCACTTTCATCAGATTATTTGTTGGAAAATGGACCTGATACCTATTCTTTTTCCCCCACTGTCTACATGTTACTTTGAATTCATCCTTATTACTAAACAATTGTTCAATAACAAAACTCGGGTCATTAATTTCCTTCTCTACATTAAAACTTGGAAATCTTATTCTCTTTTGATTATGTCCAGTCCCCTCACCTTCAAAATCTGATGCAGTATTCAGCTCATTACATGGCCCATAATCTGACTCAATTTCATTTGCTTGAAATCTTAAATATGCATATACACCACCTGAATTTATCCTAACCCCCTTTATTATTGGCCTATCTCCTTTCCTTTTCCCTTCTTTTGAAACACTTTGATAATGTGTTGAGCCTATGCCTTGTGTCTCTGCTTCATATTGATGCAATGCAAAAATGCATACTTATTTAGGAGTGTTTTAGTAGCTATATTGTTTATTTTGCATATGATTTTATGTTTTTATGTTCTTAGGATGTTAATTTTGTTTTCCAAATGCATTTTAGGTTTCCTTGTTTGTTTTGATGTGTTTTAAGGTCAAATTTCATTAAAAGAAGGCTTGAAATTGGTTTAAGCAAGTTGGAAAGCAAAAGAACTCAATTTGGAAGGATTCTGCACTGGCACAAGTCGTTTTTCTTGGAACGAGTCATTACAGAAAGCTTCTGGAACGACTTGGTACCCTGGAACGACCCGACACAGGATGAAAAGCCTAGAAGATTCTGGATTGAGCAGTTTCCGTATTGCGAGCATAACTTCCTCTGTAGACATCCAAATGAGGTGATTCTAGTTGCATTGGAAAAATGACTGAAAGATCTAGAACTTTCGTGAAGGAACTTTCCAGAGATAGAATTATTTAGAAGGACAAAAATGCCCTTGAAGTTAGTTGTTCTGCTTAGGGTTGTAACCTTTCATGTAAAAAGGCACCTTTTCATTTGTGTAACCACTTGTAACCACTTTTAAGGCCTATATAAATGTCATTTATGGCCTGAATGAAAAAAAAGAAAGAGGGAAGTCCGAGCCTCAAGAAAGGGCGAGTTCCAATCTTTAGAGAGGACGAAAATTAGAGAGAAACTTGAAAGCATTTTATGTAAAACAGTTTATTATCTTAATGCAAGTACTACTTAGTTTATTATTCTTCTTTAAAG
>CATIWM010167439.1:0-22026 GCA_949671775.1 Mallotus repandus
TGAATTAGGAGTAGATTGGAGTTTAAAGAGCAATTTCAGAGTTGGGTTGATTCAATTTTTGAGATTCGGTGAAAGTTTTGAAATCTTCTAGACATTTGAAGTAGGCATCTTAAGCTTTCCGAATTGAGCTTCCGAATTCATTTGAGTTTGCAAAACTTGAGTCAAAGTCAGCATATGCAATTTTCATTTCAGGCTGTGCAACTGTCAGTATTATCTTAAGCTACATAGGTCTAATTGAGGTGATTCAAAGTGCTATGAAAAGCTTAGACAAAGAGTTACAACTTTCATAAAGAAAACTTGAGCTGATTCGATTATCTTTAAGGCTAAAGTCTCAAACATGACTGTGTGCATGGTGACACAAAACCATGCCTGATTGTGTTCATTATGTGCATGAAGCATGTCACACGACTGTGCACATTAAGGATGGTAGGAACTTTATAGGAAAGGATTTTTGGAAGGAATGCTCTATATAGTTATGTTTTGTCTCTTAAAAAAAAAAAAAAGGACAGGAACACCATTGAAAAACACAAAGAACTCTAGAAGATCAAACAAACCATTAAAGAGTGAAAATTGAAGATTGAAAATTGAAGGTTCAATATTAATCATAACTATTTTTTTCCTCTTCTTCTCTTTGTTATACTTTTTATTATGGGTTTTTGTTGTGAATTTTTGGAGATTAATAACAATATGTTAGGCTAATTTTTTTTTGTTAGGGATTAATAATCCGGACATGATTTAGACTTTCTATTTAATATACTCATTATTATTTTTAATGTTTGTTATTGCTTGATCATTAGGAACATGATTTTAATTGAAATTATGCATTGAGAGATGATAATTCTAATAGACCTATAAAAACAATTTAATTTAACTCAAAATTAGAGATAAATTGAGCTGATTAATTTTTTTTGTATTTTTTTGTTTATTTTTTTATTTTTTATATACTTTTACTTTATTTTTCATATATTTTTAATTCATTTTTTGAATATGAAACAAATAATATAATATCATCCTAATATATATTGTTCTTTCATCAATTTCTATATGAGTTGTTCGTTAATATTATTCTTTGATTATGTGCAATTCATGAAATTAATGAAAGTGAAGGATGGTTTTAGAATTTTGTGATTTTTTAGAAAAAAAGAGAAAATTAAAATTAAAAAATAAAGAAGGTAGAAAAAAAGGAGAGAAAGAAAAAAAGAAGAAAAAATGAAATAAATTAAAAAAATGTGAAAGAAAATAAAGAACGCACCTATGATTTTAAAAAATGGTAATTTTTTTGGTCAAATGCATAGTTTCACTCTTGAATTTTACTTAATTAATATGCTCATCAACTTTTATTATGTTCTTTTCAATCTTTAAACTTTTATTTTGAACTTATCTAGCTCCTATAATATATAAAATTGAAATATTTTATTAATTAATGTTAATATGGACAAAAAAAATTATATAAACTAAATTAATATTTAACAGAATAGAGAATATCATTCAAAATAAAAATTTTCTAACTTTTTAATATTAATTTTCAATTTTATTTATATTGTTTTGAAGTTAACTTTAATATTTTATGTGTTTAAAATCATTTAAAATTAAATTTTTAATCCTTTTTTATATTGTACAAGTTAAATAGAATAACAAATAAGATGAAAAACGTTTAAAATAAAAATTTAAAAGTTAAATAAAAAATAATAAAAATTAAAATCGTGTAAAATTTATGGGTGAAATTATACATTCAACTTTTTTTTGGAATAATCCATATTTTTTACCCGTATTTTTATTTTTTCTTAATTTATCCCTCCACTTTTATTTGTATAGATTGAGTTTTTGCACTTTTATTTTTTTATTGATTTACTCCCTCCACTTTTATTTTTGTCACATTGACCCTTATACTTTTATTTTCTTGAACATTAAGTCCTTTTACTTTTATTTTAGCAGGATCAACCCCTTCAATAAATATAATTCTAAAATTTTCTTTAACTATGTTATAATTTAATTACTTATATTTTATTTTTTAATATAAAGATTATAAAAATACTATTCAATGCCAATACTCTTATGAAAATTAAAATTAAATTATATAATTGTAATTTATTGGTTAACAAAATTTTTATCTAATATTATAAAAATAAAAATTTAAGTAATATTCTACTAAATTTTGTTTTAGTTTACTCTAAATAAATAATTTAATAGAATTTTTGTTAGATACAATTTTTTTAAATAAAATACAATTTTTGTTGGATACTAAATAAATTTGGTAGAATTTTGCTTAAGTTTTTATTTTTATAATATTAGATACAATTTTGGTTAACTAATAAATTACAATTATATAATTTACATTTAATTTTCATAAGAGTATTTGGCATTTAATAGTAATTTTATAATATTTATATTTAAAATAAAATATAAATAATTAAATTGATATAGTGGATGAAAATTTTCATAATTATATTTATTGAACAGGTTAATAAAAGTATAAGGATTTAATGTGAATAAAAATAAAAGTGCAAGGATTAAATCTATATAAATAAAAGTGAAGAGGTAAATTGAGAAAAAATAAAAATATAGAGGATAAAATATGCGTTATTCTTTTTTTTAGGTTAAAAAGGAAAAAATGTAAGTAAACCTGTAAATATACATATATAAAATTAAGAAAAACAACTGGGGGAGGACTGAGAAGGGGGCAGGCAGTGGTGTCGGCGGAGAAGCAAGCAGGCCCATATAAGCGGAGCGGCCTCGTACTGGTACTATCAGATTTCAGAGGCGAGTGAGAGTTGAGTAGGACTGTAACTTGAGACTTTTGACTGCTGGCTCAGCTCTGTATTGGAATTTTTGTTGCTGCTACCACTTACATTACGTACTATATATATATATATATTTATCTATTCTATTACTAGTATTATTATTATATTTTTTTTGGAACTGGATGCTATTCTGTTACTACTGATATAATTATATTTTGTAATTATCCTATTACAAAATACATACAGACCTCCTTAGTAGTAAGTACATGATCACATCTCTTTTTCATTTTTTTTTATTTTCTTTTTGGAAAAAGTTGGTCTTATTTAATTTAATTACATTATTTTTATTTTTTAAAAAAAAAAAAGAAAAGAAAAGGAGTGTTGGGTTGAAAGAGAAAGAAAAGTAATAGGAGGAAGGCGAGGAAGGAAGTGTTCATTGAAACGCAACAGACACAAAACTTACCCGAAAGAGAAGTGAATCAATCAAAGGATTTTCACTTTCTCGGCTCAGCTGAGCAGCCAAAAGAAAAGAAGCAAAGGGATCAAATCTAATGATTGAACTGGATTCGATTCGATTCCTCAGCTTCATAACCATCAGCATTAGGATTACCATTAGCATTACCATCAGCATTGCTGCTCAAATCACTCCATTCTTCTACTCATCCCATCTATGAAGAGGCGGAGAAGGAGGAGAAGGCCATTCTGATTCATTTGATTCAATTTCTATTATTCGATTTTCTTTTTTCTTTTGTTTCATTCTACATTACATTGAGATTTCCTTCATTCATACATCCAATTCTTCCGACTGCACTTTCATGGAGTCTCGAATGGATCAGTATGAGATCATGGAGCAGATCGGTCGCGGTGCCTTTGGTGCTGCCATTCTCGTCCACCACAAATCTGAGAAGAAGAAGTACCCTTCATTTTCTCTCTCCCTACACATATATATATCTATACATAATGTTTGCATCTTCTTTTTCATTTTTCTTTTTCAATTGTTAGGTATGTTTTGAAGAAGATCCGTCTTGCCAGACAAACTGAGCGATGCCGGAGATCTGCTCATCAAGAAGTATACTGTCTCTACTCTTATTAAATCAATAATCTGCTTTTTTCCATTCCATTTCTCACTTTACATATATTTCAAAATCATATCAAATCAAACTAAATCAACAATTTTCTCTTAATGGCAGATGGCTCTTATTGCCCGAATTCAACACCCTTACATTGTAGAATTCAAGGAAGCATGGGTTGAGAAGGTACTCTTCTAGCATTTACATATTCAATGGCCTTTTTGACACTAACTCAATCTCGACATTTACATATATAGGGTTGCTATGTTTGCATTGTCACTGGATACTGTGAAGGTGGAGACATGTGAGTCTTCAACTATTCCTTTCTATCATTATCATTCCTCATTTCCATGATGAATTCTCATTGCTCTTTCTCTCTCTGTTTCTACAACCTTCCCCACAGGGCTGAATTAATGAAAAAGTCAAATGGTGTATATTTTCCTGAGGAGGTACTTTCCCTTTCTTCTTCCTCTTCCTTTTTCCCTGTTATGGTAGTACATCTAATTTCACTTTCTTTTTGCATTTCTATTGTTGCTTTTTCTCCAAAATTTCTCAGAAACTCTGCAAGTGGTTTACCCAATTACTCTTAGCTGTTGAGTATCTGCATGCTAATTTTGTTCTGCATCGCGACCTCAAGGTTTGTGGATTAGTTTCTGGAATACTTGTTTGCTTTTGAGTTTTGTCTCATGCATTTCTATATCTTTTGCCCTTAATAACTTAGCTGCTCTTTTTGCAGTGTTCCAACATCTTTCTTACCAAAGACCAGGATGTTCGTCTTGGTGAGTTTCTTTTGGTCACATGCACTTATCATTTAATTGCGTTTTGGCTGCTTTGTTGATTGTTTTTTTCTTTGTCATATTTAGGGGATTTTGGACTTGCCAAGACTTTGAAAGCAGATGACTTGGCATCATCGGTAAATGTGTTTTTTTTTTTTAACTCATTGCCAGAAAGATGAAATCCTTACAATTGAAACTACACAGAGCTATAGGAAACATAGATGCTCAACAATTCTTGTTTTCAGCAACATTCTATTTCTCTTTCTAAGTGCACTTGAAGTGCATACTGACAAACTATAGTTGTTTCAATCATTACTTCCGCTTTTCAAGCATTATGAATTAAGCTACAACATGTGTATGATGTATCCTCTTTGAGGACTTCAATAAAATCTTGTTAGGAAAAGAAAATCCAACAATTTGATTTACTGATGATATTATTTTTGGTTCAGAAATCAAATGGCTTTTCCCAATAATAATACCTTCTTGCATAACAACAAGTGTTAAAACAGCTAAAAGTACAGGATATCTTGTATTATGTTAAAACTTATCACTTCTCAACTATGTGCCAACTGCCCTTCCAACAATAAATATCAGATAATAAAATTTATCTGAGGTTTACATTTCAAGTAATTTTCCTTCTTTACAAAGTGTTTTTCCCTTGACTGTGGATGTGCCAATAAATTTCATAATTAAGTCAAGTAAAAGAAATGACAATTTTTGGCGTCACTGCAATGATACTTTTATGCCATTGTGCACAGGTAGTTGGAACTCCCAATTATATGTGCCCTGAACTCCTAGCAGATATTCCTTATGGTTTCAAATCAGATATTTGGTCTCTGGGTATGTGCCTCCTAGACTATTTCTGTTAACTCGCTCATTGTCTCTCGCTCTCTCTCTGTGGCTGAAATGATTCATGATTGATCAGGATGCTGCATGTATGAGATGGCTGCTCATCGGCCTGCTTTCAAAGCTTTTGTAAGATTTCCCATGTTTGTTTTATTTTCAATGGTTTCTTTTGTTTTCCTCTGAAAATGTTTCTTAATTGTTGCTTCTTGTTCAACAATATGTTTTATGTTGGTCTTTTTTTTTTTTACGATATTTTGAACGTGTATGATCTATGATAAATTGAGGAATCGTCCATCAATTTTAGTCACCATTAACATATACTTTTATAGTGTAATTGCCACACAAGGTATCCTTATTTATTGTTGATGTTCTTCATTTTAGCTTCACATTTATGCAACACAACAGAATGGCATTTAATAGCAGCTTGCCTTCTGTATAGTGTAACAAAGAATGCAAGTTTTCACTGATGAAAGAAAAATTACTTTAGCAGGAAGTTTAGGTCTCAACTGCTTTTACATTTCACTCTAGAATGTTGGAGTTCCCTTTTTTGGTAATATGTGATGGTTAAGTGTTTTATGATAAGTTTGTCATTAAGGGTTTCTTGAACTGACTAATTTTTCTACATAACCATACCTGTTTTTGCAACATTCTTTCACTTACTAATTGCCTCCATATGTCATGCAGGACATGGCAGGATTGATAAGCAAGATAAATCGTTCATCAATTGGCCCTTTGCCTTCCTGCTACTCTCCGGCCTTGTAAGTCTCCATGCATTGCTATAGAATTTAGCTTTCTTAATGCTTTTCCAGTAAGGTCACAAATCAATTGCTGTTTGTAGCAACACTGAACACCCCACTTGGTGATGGTAACATTGCTAGAACTAATTGTCACGATGCAATATATGTTTGATAGAAATGCTTCCTTGGCGTTTGTTGCTGGAGCTATGGAAATTCAAAATGTTTCTTTTTTTAATTTTTTATCTTGTCAGACATTGTGCAATTACTGTTGGTGCAGTTATTTTGCTTGGATTACAAGAATTTTACAATACATGTCTTTGTTATTAGTGTCTTCTGCCAATCTTGTGGATCTGCTATTCAGTGGAGGTTATTGGACCTCACAAAATATGATTTAAATGTAATTAATCAATTATGTCAAATATTATATTGTAGTTGATTGCTTAGGTGGCTCTTTAGACAACAGTCACTTTTGCCTTGCTTTTTTACTTTCTAGATGTTAGTATAAAGGCAGATCACTTATTTCTGTTATGCGTCATGGGAAAGTTAAAAGCATTTTTAATACTTAATCACCATATCGACCAACTTGCATTTGTAAGAACCTTCAACCATTTGCATTTCATATTTCCTTATCTTTTTCCTCTGAAGTCCTGATATCAACAGGAATCTCATACAATGTTTACGAAATTCAAATGATGCCTCAATTGCGAAGCTGATTTCTTCTGAATCTGTTAATTTGCCTGCTGCCACTTAGGGAACTTGGATAGCTAAATCATTACATGTATTTTTGTTTCTTCTTGTGTTGCTGGGTGTTATTGCAAATATGGTTAATTATTTACCATTGGATAGCTGCATGTGACTTATAGTTTATTTTTTTCATGCTCAGGAAAACACTGATCAAAGGCATGCTGAGAAAGAACCCTGAGCATCGGCCTAATGTAAGTGTCTTCCTAAATATTTATCTCAACTTCAGGAATTCCTGCTGGCAAGATTTCACATTAACAATCTGGAAAAACTCTTGGCCAGGCATCCGAGATTTTAAAGCATCCCTATTTGCAGCCTTATGTTGATCAATATCGTCCATCCTTCACTCCCACAACAACTTCTTCCCCTGAGAAACCTATTTCTAATAATCGTGATTCTCGGAAAAATATGGCTGAGAGCATGAACAGCAATAGTTCTAGTAGTGATAAAGATAGTTTGCTTTCAAGTGATAGGAATGTCGCAGGAATAGTCTCAAGTTGTAATCACAAATCCACTGATACAGATTTCGCTTCTATTGATGATGAAGATGTTAATGAGCAGTCCATTCCAAGTGAGGAAAATAGCCCTTCTATATACACTGTGAAAATGGATGAACATAGGGTCATGAAAGCTTATCATGATGAACATGGATCTAACATTGAATCAAAGCAACCCAAGACCATTAAAAGTATTATGATGGCCTTAAAGGAGGGGAAAACTAGAGAAAACAGTTCCCCAATGAGAGGCAACCGTGTGAAGGCTGGAGGTTCACAAAGAAGCAACACCGAATCATCTGCCAAATTCCTTAAAAACAATGCGTCTACTCCTGGTTTGAAGTCTAATGCAGATGCACCAAACATCACTCCGGCAAAGGTGGCCTTTGATTCTGCGAAACGGATTCAGGGATCTCATCCTTTGAAGCACCAGGTATAATCAAAACAATTTTTGTTTTCCCTGTTTGCTACATGTATCAATATGGTTGCTAATATTGGAAGCATAGGTTTACAGTTACCAGTACTTGACTCCATGCCAAAGACTAAACCGAGATATGATGGTATTCCTCCATCTGGTCCATTAAAGAATGTTGATGATGGGCTTCCTATGAAGCCAAGACAAAGAACTCCTCCTTCCAATCTGGTTAGGCGATGTTCATTTCCAGGACGCACGAGGCAAGTGGTAATGGATGCTCCAAATGGCATCACTAACACCATGAAGTTAAGTCCAACTGAGACAAACCGAGAACCTGAAAATACTCATTATCAATCACCTGATGTGCACCAGATGCATTATTCGAAAGTGGTCAAAGAAGAGTCTCATAAGGCTGTAGTTGGAGGTTCCAGAGGAGTGCAAACAGATAGCAGTAATTCTGCCTCATCTTCAATGTCTGTTCAAGCATTCGAGCTTTGTGATGATGCAACAACACCATTTAGTGACATGACAGAACAGACACTTCCTAATGGTGAGACTGTTAGCACTGAGAACTTGGAATTGCATCGACCCAGCGGCTCGTTTGCTTCCCTTTTGCATCCGAGGTCATCTACAGATGTATCAGGGGAGAGCCATGGATATGGTTATAAATCTGTAGTTCATTCTGTTGAAACGTCTGAGCCTGTCCCTGATCCTTTGAAGAATACTTCTTCTGGTGATGGAAAATTGAGTACAAGTGCATCTCTGGATCAATCAGTCACCAATTCC
The DNA here is from genome assembly GCA_949671775.1 of Mallotus repandus. Classification (NCBI taxonomy): domain Eukaryota; kingdom Viridiplantae; phylum Streptophyta; class Magnoliopsida; order Malpighiales; family Euphorbiaceae; genus Mallotus; species Mallotus repandus. The sequence continues at coordinate 8,607 of CATIWM010167439.1, forward strand.
GAAGAAACAGCAATTTGTAGAAAAGATGATACCTTTTTAGGTTGGTCTAGCAGTAGACCTGATGCTGTGCTTCAAGCGGATATTACATCTACATCTGTTGAGGATGACAAGTTCACTGTGAAAGAACTTCTTTCATCAGTTCCAGAAACTTCTCCTTCCATTGCCTCAGGAATATTAACAAACCAAAAAATTTGTCAGCCAGAGAAAGGAACTATTTTGCAAAACCCAACAGTTGAGAAATCAACTACTTCACATCTCCCTCCTGCTTTTGATGATGTCATACATGTTATACGGCACAGCAGTTTTCGTGTTGGGAGTGAACAACCAGTCATGGAAACTGTGGAGATGGGAGTTCAAAACGTGGATGTTGGAAAGCTACTAAATGTAGTAAGGGATGAGTTGGAGGTGAGAAACGTGACCACTCCTGTTAAATCCTCGAGTTGTTCAGAAGTTATGAGTTTGAAATCAAATATCTCAGATCATTCTTTAAAATCAAATTTTTCGGATCATTCTGCCTCAAAGGAAATGGATATGACAAATCTGAATCCTTCAGTCTCAAAATCAGATATTTCTGAGACAACAAAACCCAGCTTCCTAATTACAGAAGAGGAAGCACCTGCAAAGGAAACTTTAGATGTCAAGTCCTTTAGACAGAGGGCAGAGGCACTTGAAGGGCTTCTAGAATTGTCTGCTGAACTGCTGGAGCAAAGCAGATTGGAAGAGCTTGCAGTTGTTTTGAAACCTTTCGGCAAAGATAAGGTCTCCCCAAGGGAGACAGCTATCTGGCTGGCAAAGAGTCTTAAAGGAATGATGATAGAGGACAGTGGACGGAGTTCATGAATCATGATATCCATGGTAAGCACTTCTTGTCATATGTATACGAGTATCTGTCTAGTTATTTTAGCTTTTCTTTTTTTTTTTTTAGATGATTTGTCCTGATCCAAGTTCTATTGGGTTTTTTAAGAGAACAAACAGGCATGGTCTTCCTTTTTTTTTTATGTCGTTTTTGTACATAGCGACCATACAAATCATTTGTCTCCTAGCTAAATGAATGGATATGCTTGTGCTAATTGGTGAATATTAGGTTTTGGTGCAACTATAAACAACTTCATTATAGTAATATGCTGGCATTTGTGCACCAGACGTTACAGTGACAAAGAAATGCTGTATGAACTGCTTTGGTCTTGTTTCTCGTGTTCAACGTGGCTCTGGTCAAGATGTCAAATTTGTTGATCTTCTCATATTAAGGCTGCTGGGTTCACTGAGGTGACAACTTAGGGAAGAAATTTATCCATCTATACATGCATGTTTCATTTGTCGAATATTTATCTGGGGCAATATTATATTTTACTTGGAAAACAGGATCGAGGAAGCATTATAAAGACTTGTATTAGTCTAGGAGTTAAAGTGGCGGTTATGCTTGGTTGCATATAAAAGGGTAATAGCAAGTGGCTAGCCCTTTTACCTTTTACACACGCATTGCCTTGTTACCTGCAGAGCTTTTGGCTTGGAGATAGAACGCAAACTGGTTGTCTGGATCCAATCAGAATACACTATCACTTGTGGTAACTTAAAAATGTGTTTGGTGGTTTTTGAAAGATTTATCAACATTTTTTCTAAGATTTGGAAGTGATAAAGTCTTTGGCTAAGGAGAAGATAGTAAAAATTATTTTTAAAACCTTTTTAAGATCTCTAATTTCAACCGAGCATGTCTAACAAAGAAAGTGAAAGTACCCTAAATTCCCAGTTTGAAACGCTCCATGCATCCCAAAAATTAGATTAGATCTCCAAATGAAGAAAAGAAAAAAGGCCTTCAATGAGAGCGACGATAAATTTTGAAATTGTTCCCTGTTGCATCAGTGGTCAAAAAAATGACGGACTACGAGTGACGTTGCCATCGGTAAAATGACAAAACTCGGAAAGGAAGCTTCACAGCAGGGACGCTGCACTTGCTGAGAATCATCATCAACCCTGGCGATGGAATATTTTCCTACGCGTCTTGTTTTTTTTTTTTTTTTGGTTTTCTAAGCCTCTTCCTCGTTCTATATATTTATTTTCAATGGTATTGATGTTTCCATATCTTCTCTGTTCTGAAAGACAAGCAGCTTAGCCTACCAAAGAATATATGGATCATCCTAACAACCCTCCAAGTTCCGTTTTCTACGGCTATGGACAAATGCCTCCACTCCGGGCCTTGGAAATATATAACAGTGATCAATCTGATGGCACCCGATCTATTAGATCATCTTGGAATTTCCGTGACTGTGTTTCGCGTTTGATGCTGGTACTGGTTATGTTATTTCTCATACTTAGCCTTGTTAGCATCATAGCATGGCTTGTCATCAATCCAGATGATCCCACTTTTGTACTCAACTCCCTCTCTGTGTCCAACATCACTTTGTCTGATTCACAATTTGCTGCAAAATACGACATAGAATTCCTTGTGAATAATACCAACAGCAAGGCAACCCTTGTCATTGACCATGTCAAAATTTCCATCTCTTATGGAAAAGCCATCATCTCATGGAGGGTGTTGGAAAAAAGTAGTCTCTTTGTTGCAAAGACAAGTCAGGAAATGTTGAAGGTGACATTAGACAGTGACTCGGTTCGCCCCATTAAAAATAGGGTGTTTAAAGATATAAGTGATGAGTGGAGCAAAAAGATTGTGAATTTGAATATCGAAATGGTTTTGCGAAGTAAATATGAAGCGGGAGCTTGGCCTAGCAAGGAGAAATTCTTCCATGTTTCCTGCAGGGATTTAACTGTTGAATTTTTATCTACCAAGGGGACAGGGAAGCTCATGAGTGCAGGGAAAGGTTGCTCACTTAATTTGAACTGAGTCTCCTTTTTTTTTTTAAGCTGTCCTTGTAAATATTATTTATTTATTTCGTATCCTCTGGTTCATCTATGTGGTTGTCTTTTTCTCTCTTAAAGTACAGCATACTACTTTGTGGATTCCTCAGCAATCTATAGACGTGCATACTGTTATTTTCTTGTCTTGCATTGTATTCCTTTGTGTTTAAATTTACTACGGCGGCTGAGAAAGATAAATATTCCTGAATGATGGAGAACGAGATGGAGGCCCTTTGAATCATCGTAATAAAATGGTAGCCTTTGCCGGCCTCCGTGTTAGAGAAGAAAGTTTTCCCTTTTAAAAATTAAATTAAACACCACCTTTTATAAGGACAGGATGTGATGATCAAAGAAAGAAAAATGAAGAGAGCCGAAAGGGAATAGCCTTGGGAGCATCAGCATACGGTTACCTAGCCCGACCCTACATCTTTTGTCTCTGCTAAAGATTTCTTTTAGTCTTGAAACATTAAGTATGAATGAATTGACCAGCAGTTGGAGACAAGCCTACTGCTCGAAATTGAACCACCGCCTCGTTTGCTTGCATTTACAGTCTCTACATTAATCCAACATCTGATGTTAGATTTTACTTATCTTCCTAATTTTAGACTTTACACAAGAATTTGTTTTGGCTTCTTCTAATCTAATCTATTTTATAAAAAATTTGTGCCATGAGAGGTCAATGGTTATTTATGTTATACATATATAATATGAGGTTATACAGTCTCTAATTAAAAGCACGTGTATTTAATTTGGCTACAAAATATAACAATGATTTACACTTTTATATCTACTCCTTTTGCTGATTTATGTGTCGTATTTTATTATCTCTAATTGAGTGATCATTGATTTTAATTATGAAAAGATTATGATGGATCTAGTTTTCAAATTTTATTAAAAAAAAAATAGAAGTACTTTAGGCAGGCCAATTACCATAAATTTTCTAACTATTTCATTTGGTTATATTAGCAATTATTATGCCAGAAACAATATTACTCAAAAAATAAATAAAATTAATAGATATTTCCACACACACTGACCCATATATGATTGAAAAGAATGGATATAGGCCTAGTGAAGTGGAAATGAGAACATTTTAATTTTATTATTATTTTTGTAGGCATAAATCATAGGAGAAATAATAAATAGAGCCAATTGCTTCATGCAAAGTAACAATTTATATTTCTTTTTAATTTTGTTGTTATTATAAAAGACATATTGTAAGGTTGATTAACTGCGCTGAACTTGGGTTAACTGGACAATAGAAGATTGGATTAACCTGACATGGGATGAATTTGTATCTCAACCACAACCTCCGCAATGTTTACTTTAGTGGAGAACGTGGTGTATTTACATTACATATATAGCATGTTGGTGTTGGCATTCGTTTTTTTTTATTTATTTATTTACTTTCCTTCCATAATTATAATTATAATAATACCAATAATAAAATTTTATTTATTTATTGTGAATATGTTATATATATTTGACCATTAAATGAGTGATAAATATAATTCAATAAAATAAAAAAATTAAGAATGCCTATCAATGGATAGTGGTTAATAATAATAATAATAATAATAATAATGTGATTAGGAAAAATATATAATAGAAACGGAGTAGGACACTTTTCCTTAACCCACAGTGAAGTTCTGTCGCCTGCATATAAAAGGAGTAGTGATAGATAAACATTAAAAAAAAAAAAAGGGAAGAAGAAGAATGATTCCAAAGTCTGACTCAACCTCTGGCATCCGTTCCTCTGCATGCGACTGCCTCTTTGGCATTGTTTTTGTGGCAACATTGGCATTACTAATCTGTGCTACTCCTGCTATTCTCCGCCTCCTCATCCTTCTTCAGCCTACCCCCCCTCACTTCAACCTCCACTCTTCTTCCTTAGCTAACATTAATACTACCACTAATTCTTCTTTAACTGCGAACTGGCGTCTGGTTTTATCCCTTCGCAACCCTAATAGGAACCCCATCTCCTACCATGGAATCCTAGCCACCTCCCTAGTACCGCCACTCAATAATATCAGCACTCTTCCAATTCCCAGCTTTGTGCACAAAGGAAATAATGTCCAACAAGAACTCCAAGTAGCCTTTTCTAATACGTCATTGCACTTCACTAACTGCACCAGCAGTGATGGACATAATTATAATGCGTCTTGTGGGGCTCTGAATCTCACCATGGAGCTGCAAGCCAGGGCCGAATATGGAGGGTGGACGTGGCCCATAAAGACCGACACACTTAAAGTGGTATGCGGGCTAGCTGTTGAGGTACAGTTTCCGTTGGTCGTCAGCAGTACTAGTCTGAATTTTGATTCCTCCAACAGTGCTTGCGATGTGAGCGGCGGCTGGAAAACATTGGTCACAAACTGGAACTCATTATTCTGGAAGTACCTATATTTCGTCATTGTCTTTTTAGGCATTTTAGCTGTTTCGCTGTAGCTTTAGCTGCTTAATTTCGTCTCTTCTCTTCTTTAATCTTAATCTCGTACCAAAATTTTTTTTTAAAAAAAAAATTATGATTTGTTTCTGCACATACATTTTGAGAATCCATGCATATAACCAACAATTGGATATTCTTTGAAATCAACGATTTCTAAATCTTGAGCTGATTGTTGATATCTGTTTCATGACACACCTGATCTATATCTAATATTGCTTCATTACCAAATTAAAATGTTTCTTCGTACATATATGTTATTATTACAATTTACAATATTTATTGATTGGCCACCAATTAAGCCAATTCAACATCCAAACATAATTTTTTTTAATAGTGTAATATGATGTAATCACAAATATTCCATAAACTGCTCCTTTTAACATAGTAACTATCATAAATAGTTATATCGATAGATATTTTGTTTTTTTTCTACAAGTGTCAAAAAGACATATATGGAATAGAGAGGAGAAGAGAGGTAAGCTTATATTCATTCTTTTGGTAATGTTGAGGGACAAGATTCCATTTTGATCATGATTTTCTTTCCTACAACTCCACTACAATGGAGTTAATAAATAATGACGAAAATATTGTTGATTAATCATATACCTGTGTGTGTGAATGCTTATGGTATCTGTCTCTTCTCTTCTTGTGCTGGGTTGGGTTACCAAGAAAGAAATTTCCTTTTGTTTTCCAGTTGCCTTGTATTGTATTCTTCCCACCACAGACCTATCTCTCTTTTTTTCTTACTTGATCTCTCTCTCTCAACTCCCTCCAACTATCTAACTGAAAAAAAAAAAAAAAAGTTCTCAAATTCAACCAATCAGTTGGGTAAAATCCCAAGCCCTGCTCAGCATGGCAGACCCTTATTCTTATTCAAGACCCGCCACTGGATACCCCGCACCCCCTTCCCATCATCTTAACGGCTACCCATCTGCCACCGCCACCGCCTCCGCCTATCCGCCCCCTCCTCCTCCCACCAATCTCTACTATTATAATCAAACCCCTCCCTATCCTAACCCCCGCACCACTCTTCTCCGCCGCTTAATCGCTGCTTTTATTGCTGTCACCGTCCTCTTCTTCACCATCTTCTTCATTTGCTGGCTCGTCATCCGCCCCCACCGTCCCCAATTTCGTATTACCTCTCTTTCCCTCTCCAACTTCAACCTTTCTTCCCACACTCTTACCGCCAACTGGAACGCTCGCTTCGATGTTTACAACCCCAACAAAAAACTTAAAATCTCTTACGATCAACTCCTCTGCTCCCTTTCTTTCAGATCGGACATCTTATCTGAGACCCGTCTCCCTCCCTTCTACCAGGACACCAAGAATCTCACTTCTCTCCCCGCCTCCTTCTCCGCCCTCGACACATACATCGATGACCGCCTGCTCAAGGACTTTTCTGCCGATACCTCACGCGGCGCCGTTTCTTTCAATCTCAGGATCGTTGCTGATGTTGGCTTTAAAGTTGGTGGCTTTCGAGCGCGTCGCCGTCTTGTGAAGGTTTCCTGCGACAATGTGCCCGTGGCTCTTACCCCCTCTACCCGGTCCGGAAACTTGACCGGTGGTGCCAGGGACTGCGATGTTTATGCTTGACGTCAGTGAGTCATATAATTCTGATGCTAGTATTTGTTAAATTCGTAGATATTCATCGATTAGGCTGCCTTTTTTCCCCCCCTACTATCCTTTATGCTTGTATAGTTATATTAGTTATTTTTTGCTATAGCTGATTTCTATAGTTTAATTGCATTATGTCTTTTTTTTTAATGCCAATCTCATTTTGTCTTTTTGGCTAGCTCTTCTTGATTCCCGTTAATGTCAAATTTCAGTGTATAAGCATAGCAAGCAAAGAATTTTTAAAATCAATCGACAGGCTGTTTTCTTCTTCCATTTATTGCTGCTTAATTCTTCCCCTAAAAAGAATGTAGTAGGAATCATATCTTGCAAAACAACAGGGTTAACTCTTTAATTCAACTTACATATGTAAGCTTAAAGTTGGGTGCTTTTTTTTTTCTTTGATGGGTTAGATTTATCTGTACAATTATGTAGAACTTGATGCTTGATTTTATGCTTCTTGTTTTAGGATGATATACCAAGAAGTTAATAGCTTCACCTTGGCTTTTTGTTAATTTCATGTGAATGGAGTTTCCAACTGGACTTTCTTTCTATCTTTCTAGTTACAAGACTACACCTTAGCTTGTCGCTCCTAACTTCTTTTTAGTTTATTTTTTCTATCTCTTTCTCACATGTGTATGGTACTATTCTTGTCTCTTTTATTGATGCTCTCCTCTCTGGATTGCATTGACCTTTTTTTTTGTTTTGTTTTGTTTTGTTCCTGTACCCTTGGACTCTTAACACTTCTGGTGGCGAAATTCCAAGTGAAATGTGTTTCCAATTTCCAAATTTGAAACCTTTTTGTTCATGTAATGATGTCCCTCCTAGCTTTCTATTAATGGCATAGGATGGTTTTCTATCTCACATGCTGATTGCCAGTGCAAATAAAGTTGTGAATCGAATAGTTAAAGTATTTTGCATGGGGCTAGTATATCCTTGCTTTTGGCTTGCTGATTCCTTTTATTGCTGGAATTGCTGTATTACTGTTTTCTTCGTTACCCTTCCAATTACAAGAGCAAGAGATGCTGAAAGAGAGAAGGTAGAGAGAGTAGGGTTGCTGCAAATCCTTTTTAAGGAATGTTTTCACCCAATTCTGTTGTTGAAGAAGGGATGAAGGAAAGTCAAATGGAAAAGGGGGAACACTAAGTGGCTTCCATATTTGTATGAACATCTATATGATGAATTTGTTGTTGAACGTTATTTTTTGTTGATCAATTTAGATTCTTTTAAATGTGGGTTACTGGATATAAGGGAAGTGGTCCTCTCAGTCAATCATTGGATATGATTGCTCAACTGGGTGTTGTTTGATGCAAGAGTAAATGGCTAGGTTTAATTGAAAGGCTTCATAGTTTTCATCTAGGTGAATTTGATTATTATTCCCTTCATTTGATACTTGTCTAGTTTAGGTTTGATCTCTATCCAAAGCAATCGAAAGTGGTGAGAACAATTGTTGGTGTGGCTAGATCATCTCCTTCATTTCCTAGTTGTATTACATTTTTCATTCTATTACTATTTTTATATGGTCTGCTTCTAGTTTCTCCCTAAGATTTGGATCATAAAAGTTCATACACTTTTAAGATGTATGATGATACTGGATTATATATAGGGTAGTCATTAGGACTTCGATTTGTTCATATATGTTGACAAATCTTTATCTGTAATTCTGAGATCACATGAGGTTGCATGTTCAACTTTGTCCCTTGTAGGCCTACCTCAATACCTGATTTTGTAAACTTACTTATAGCCTGCCATTCCTTCACTTGTTCCACGGATTACTTTTCTTACAAGAACCTATCTTGAGCCTGAGCTAACGAATAGACTCCAATATAAGCCCCATAGAGAATCAAAGCGAAATACAACTATAGAAGTTGATTTGCTTGTTCTTAGGTTGGTAACATGATGGTGTGTCATTGTATATAAAACTGAGGAGCCCTCTTTTCTCAAACGAGACAGTCCAATGCCTAATCAAATTCATCCGTTAATGGATGACCTAAATTCAATCCTCATTGGGATTTCATGGCTGGCCACATCATCATGTTAGGTTGGGTTCCTATTGTTTATACATAGCCACTGAGGTGAATACATGCTAAGTTTGCATCTTAAGGATCCAAATAATAAGTTGGGAATAGTTTGGTTTGAGCTTTGGTCTGGAAGATGATTTATTAGTATTCAGGTGAGAAGAAATGAAATGTGAAATTACAATTGCTAGACTTAATGAAACTAGTCTTTGGCGAAATTCATGGAGCTAAAAGTCAGTGACCAGTTTCTAAGGAATATATCCTTTAATTTGTGTGGCTTCAGAAAGTCTTCTATTGGTGAAAATAAAAAGTATGCATGGTGATAAAAAATAAATAAATAAATAAAAGCAATGGGGAGATTTTTATGTTACTTATTGCATCATATTTGAAATGTGATAGTATGTTTCCATATTAGAAACAAAGTTAGGCAAGAAGAGAAAATAAAAGGATACTCATAGTTTCTTGAAGAGAAATAAAAAAGGAAGAAAATAAAAGAAGGATGCCTCATAGTTTCTTGAATGTGCCTGTGGCTATTTCCTCGGCTGCCAGGTCAGCAAACTTGACTGGTGGTGCTAGGGATTGTGAGGTTTATGCCTGACATCAGTGAGTGTCATATGATTCTGATGCTAGTAATTGCTAAGTTTGTAGATGTACATGGATTAGGCTGTTTTTTCTCTTTCTTTCCTTTATGCTTGTATAGTGATCCTAGTTATTTTCTGCTAGCTGATTTCTATAGTTTAATTGCATTATTATTATATTTTTTAATGCCAATTTCATTTTGATTCCCATTATGCTTGGCATGGTAATCTGTTTCCCCTGCAAAATTCTAGCATATAAGCACCGGAAGCGAAGAATTTTTGGAATCAATCAACAGGGCTGCTTTCTTTTTCCTTTTATTGCTGCTAAATTCTTTCCCTAAAAAGAATGTAGTAGGAATCACATCTTGCGAAACAACAGGGTTACCTTTTGCAATCAATGTATGTATGTGAGCTTAAAGTTGGGTCATGTTTTTCTTTGATGGATTAGATTATCTCTAAAATAAAGTAGAACTTGATGCTTGATTTTATGCTTCTTGTTATGGGATGATATACCAAGAAGTTCATAGTTTCACCTTCAGCTTTTTGTCAGTTCCCTGTGAATGGAGTTTCCAGTTGGGCTTTCTTTCTTTCTTTCTTTTTACAAAAGTCACCTTAGCTTGGCATTCCTAATTTTTAGTTTCTTTCTTCTTTCTCTTTCTCAGATGTGTATGGTATTGTTCTTATCCCTTTTGGGTTTTGATGATACTCTCTTCACTGGTTGCATTGAAATTTTTTTTTGTTCTGTCTATATACTCTTGGACTCCTTAACACTTTTTGTTGCGAAAATCCAAGTGGAATATGTTTCTGATCTTCAAATTGAAACGATTGCTGTTGTGAAATAATGTGCCTCCTAGCTTTCAATCAATGACAAAGGCTAGTTTTCAATCTCACATGCTGCCTGCCAGTGCAAAGAATGTTGTGAATTGAATAGTTCAAGTATTTTGGATGGGGCAAGAATATCCTTGCCTTTTTGCTTGTTGCTTCCTTCGATTGCCAGAATTGCTTTATTGCTGTTTTCTTCGTCACCCTCTTACCAACCTTTCTCCCAGTTATAAGACCAAGAGAGAAGAGGTTGAGATAGAGTTGCTGCAAACCCTTTTTTGCCACCCAATTTTGCTGTTGAAGAAGTATGAAGGAAAGCCAAGTAGAAAAGGGAAACCTTCCCTTGCTTCCGTACTTGTATGAGCATCTATATGATTGTTTGTGCTTGGGATGTGATGATTTTATTATTGAATGTTCTCTTTGGTTGATCAATATAGATCCTTTTAAATGTAGATTGCTGGATATAAGGGAAGTGCTCTTCTCAATCAATCATCGGACATGATTGCTCGACTGGTTGTTGTTTGATGCAAGAGTAAATGGCTAGGTTTACTCAAATTGAAAGTCATTCATAGTTTTTGTCTAGGCGAATTTGATTATTATTTCCTTCATTTGATACTTGTCTAGTTTAGGTTTGATCTCTATCTAAAGCAATTGAATGTGGTGAGAACAATTGTAGATGTCCTTGGATCATTCTTTGCATTTTCTGGTTGTAGGAATTGGTACATTTTTCATCACACATTTTAAGGGTATATGAATTTAATGATCCAAATCTTGGAAGAAACTAGGAGTGCATTTTTGCCCCTAATGTTTTTAGCAGGGCTCTGATAAGGTTTTTTTTTTTTTTTTTTTTTTTTAAAATACATGAATTTTCAAAAAATTATGATTTCAGGCCCCTAAATTTAATGGAAACCAAATCTAACTTAAACAGCCGTTTTCTTTTGCTTTTTGTGGGACCTCTTAATATGACGTGACCATCAAATTCACTTGCCACTATCTCTTTCTCCCCAATTTCCTTCTCTGGCTCTCAATTGAAAGCAAAAGCAGGGTGGAGATTATGAAGTTGATGATGGTAGGGATTTTCACCTTTTGCCTTGGAGCTGCATATGAACCTTGATTAGGTACAGAGAGGATAAGTAGAGCAGCTAGCAATGACTAAAGCAATTCCTCCTTCAGTAGGACTTTTTGCACGCATGCTCTTGCCGTGTTAGCAGTACGGAGCCATGATTTGATTTTTTTTTTGCTGAGAATTTTTTTTCGGATTGGGATTCTGAAGAATGGGATGAAGATTTTTTTGTTTTATTCTTTTCAAATTGTCGGTAAAGACAATACAATGCTTTAGTGGGGAGATGTTGATGATTGATAGTTTTTTCTTTTTTAAAAAAAAAAGGGTTGTGGTGTTGTGATGGTGATGGTGCTTTGCATAAAGAGATCAATTCATATAATGTGTGCCACCACATAAAGAGAATAGAGCCTCGCTATGTTGCGTGATGAATGTGTCTGCTTGAGTTTCTATGTCGAGCATTGAATTTGGGATGGCGATCGAAGGAAAGTTCAGATTCAGTTTCATTTGGTTGTTTCAGGGCGGCGGCTTTGCATAAGCTACTAATGGATGAATTGCTATAGCCTATGGAGTAGAGAAATTAATTGGATATAGTCTTCTGTGGTAATGTCATAAACAAGCACTTGATTTACTGCTTTCTTAGGATTAACATGTCCCCCCTCACCTACGTCAAATGTGTCTGTTAGCTTCTAAGAGGCACCCAATCAAATAACCAAAGTTTTTTTTTCTTCTTGCTTTTCATCTTTTTCTAGTTCACTACAACTAAAAAAAAAAAAAGCAATAGTTTCTTATGTACATCAAGCGTCTTCTTGGAGGAGCCACTGCATCTTTGGCTTGTGCTCCAGGATGAGTTAAATTGAATTCAAAGTATAAATTTAGAAATAAAAAGAAGTTAAAAACTAATAATGAGGAGTATGCATGTTGATGTCGGCGGTGATGCTAATTTCTAGGAAATTAAACAGAGAGTTTATGATGGTTGGTGTGTTGGAAACGCATAAGCCATTCTCTACACACTGCTATTACGATAAAAGAATATATCTTTCTTTTTATGAAAAAGAAAATGCCCCGAATGGAAGATGAAAGGACCTGTGCTCTGCTCACTGCTAAAGCAACCAGAACTTTGGGGTCAACTTTTAAGACAATAACAGAAGAAGAGAAATAAAGTGTACGGTTTCACTGTTTGTCTAATGTGAAAGTCATTTTCTTTTCTTTAACAAAAGAGATAAGAGGCTTTTGGCTTTGGGCATCTGCTTTTAAAATCAAACATCCATTGGTCGTACTAGGTTTGATTCGTTGTTTCCTGCTTTTATTTAAGTTTCCTTGGTGCTAAGAAACCTCAAACCCCTCGTTTCTTTATTTGCTTCTTGCAGATACTGAAACAGTTGTGGAAAATGATGGAAGGACAGAGTTCAAAGAGAGCAGTCTTGAATTTGCAAAATACGTAGAGCTAGCTAGTGAGAGAGGCCTCGGGTAGGTGGGTTGAGAAAACCTTGCATTGATGAAAACAAAAGATATACAAGGTAGTATATGTACGCCTCTCTCTATATATATTAGAAACAAAGGTAGGCGAAGACAGAAAATAAAAGAAGGATACCTCATGTGTGGTTTCTCCCAACAAAAAAATTAAAAGAGTTGTTTACTTTAAGATTGTAGATGGCTTACATATACATACATATATATGTTTCCCTTTAAAGCAAAGGCATACAATTAAGGTTAGTTACTTCTTCTTATCACTTGACCATCGCCCGCTCACAACCACCCCCTCTCAATGCTTTACCAATTCATAATATGTATACACACACACTCCTTGGTTAATGATGCTAACATGTCCTTATAGTTATTATGATTTGATATTTGGGAACTATCCCATAATCCAATTCCTAACCCAAAAAATACAAGTTCAATTTATTATAAGAATATTAAAAAATTAAGAAATTTCATATTAAAATTTTAAAATTATTTACAATTTTATTGACATCAAACGAAAGGTGGCATGCCATGAGCAGCAAGTAGTATTGCTCACGATTTTCTT
>CATIWM010167481.1:0-11167 GCA_949671775.1 Mallotus repandus
ATAAGGATAACAGAGAAAAAAATGAATAAAAAATAAGGATAAAATAAAAATAAAAAGGGGAGAGAAAATAAAAAATAATGAAGGAACAAGGATTATACAAAATGGGTAAAAATTAAAAAATTAAAAAATCAGTACTCTCGAAAATAAAATGGGCACTCATGCAATTAATGAAAAAAATGACATTTTACTGAAAACTAAAGCCCAAAATATGTACATTTATGTAATTTTTTCTATAGTGTACTCGCGAATGTGACATTTCACATTTGCTTATGAGGCAATCAGTTATTTATTTATTCACTCGAGCTTGTTTCGAGAGTTTATCTTTTTTTTGGCCATACAATAATTGGGGAGGGGAAACAGATCACAGAGACTCAAACCCTTAATGTTCGTGTTAAGAGTTTGGCTATTTTAGCCAAACTGCACCGACAAGAGTTTGTCTATGTGATCTAAAAGTTAAATTTTAATACTATTAGTAGTATATATATATATAGAGAGAGATGAAAATGTAATCCGTCGATATTTTTGCAACAAATTTACAATTGATTTGTTTTCCGTCTAAAAGTTGAATTTCAAATTTTTATTTTCATTTGATTTAAAATTTAATTATGTTTAAAAATATTCATTAATATTTATTTATTTCTAAAATATATGTATTATTTTTAAATTGTGAAAATTTTATATTTATTTTAAAGTTTAAATAATTATTATTTCATATTGATCTTATTTTGATGTGAATTATTGTTAGTATTGATTCAAAACTACGTAATTTTGATATTATAAGCAATTTAAATGTTATATAATTGATTTAGCGTTATTATATAATACTAATTTATATATGTATATATTAAGTAAATATTCATTAAATATTTATTAATTTACATTTAACCCTAATTTAAATAGCATAATATCTATAACTAACAAATAATAAATCTCTAGGATAATTCAAAATTGTGTTAATATATGTATTTCAAGGTAATAAATAAATATTAATATTAAGTAATGTAAATTTAAATTAATATATAAATAGCATAACATCTCTAACTAACAAATTAATAATACATCATAAATTTTAATATTAACTAGTTAAAACATAATTTATATATCTATAACAACAAAACTCCAAAGCTACGTAGTTTTGATACTATAAGCAATTTTAATGTTATATAATGATTTAGCATTGTTAGAGACATAAACGTAGTTATCCATTTGTTACTTCGTATGTATCTTATTTATCAGTTTGTTGTACTGTTGATATTATTTATACATGTAACATTGAATTCATTAATCATTACATCGACTATATTCTTCAGAATCACGTTACTGACTTGGTATCAGAGCTTGATCTATGTTATCACCATTATCTTCTTTGTCTTCCTTGTTTTCTTCTTCTTCTTCTTCTTCTTCCACTTCCTCTACAATATCGTCCACCAACACTATCACCATTCCTTCTCCCTTAACCTTAACCTAGTCAACTAATGTTTCTTAAACCTTCTCCATTAAATTAAATTCCAAGAACTTCATTCCTTGGAAACTCCAATTCACTCTGTTGTTTAACTTTTATAATCTTCATGGCTTGATCAACGGAATTGAACTACCTCCTCCACGCGAGATTCTCAATTCCACCACAAATCAGACCTTTGTCAATCTTAATTACATCACCTAGTTTCAAAAAGATCAGATGCTTTTCTCTTGGCTATTATCTTTAATAACTAACAAAGTTTATCCATAACAAATTGGTCTTCAATTGTCTGCTGAAGTATGGAATGCTTTAGCAACAACATACGGGGTTATTAGCAATGCACAAAAAACCTAATTGCATATTAAACTTCACAACATCTCCAAAGAAAATAAAATCGTGTCTCAATATCTCTATCATGCTAAGGCAATTACAGATTCACTAGCCTTAGCAGGTCAACCTTTTTCTTCATCGGAGTTTAATGCAATAGTTTTTGGTCGACTTAGTTCTGAATATAACGGTATTATTGAAGCTCTCCAACAACGTTCAGACCCCATTCCCTTTAGTGAGCTGCACAGATAGTTGGTGTCATTTGAGCTTTTGCTCCAATCACAGGAACCTAATCTTCTGGTAGCCAATCTAGCCCAACGTTCATCTGCTCCGGTCTGACCGCCATTCAACAATGGTAGACATCGCCAACCTCAACGTGGTGGTCATAGAGGTTTTTCCTCCATGTCCTGTCAGATTTGTGGTTACACAAACCATACTGCTATGGACTACCGTAAACGTTTTGATCATAATTTTGGCTCTCGCAATTGCTGTCGTCAATTTTAACCATCTGATGATGCTTCATCTCGTCAGCATGCCTATTTGATTGAAGTGCCATCCTCTTCTACATCTGGCATTCTCTCTGCCACACCTACTGAAATTTCTTCTCATTGGTATCCAAACATGGGTGCTACACACCATGTCACCCCGGATCTCTCTACACTTTCACTTTCGGATGAGTATAAGGGTACAAACAGGTTACTTGTTGGTGATGATAATGGCTTACAAATTTCTAATGTTGGAACTTCTTCTATTCCTTCTCACTCTGAATTGCTAAAGTTGCATCATGTTTTACATGTTTCAAAAATTTAAAAACCCTTACTTTCTGTGAAAAGATCTTGTACTGATAATAAATGTTTTTTTGAGTTTCACCCTGACCACTGTCTTGTGAAGGATCAGGTAACAAAGAGGACGGTACTTCGCGGAACAACTGAGTTGTGCCTTTACAAGCTTTAAGGTGCACTTCCACAGAAATTATCTTCCCATGCGGTAGCATACCTTATGAGCTTAGAAGATTGGCATACTAGACTAGGTCATCCCAATTTTACAACTGTTTCTCATTTAGTTAATTCCTTTCATTTGCCTTGTTCCAAAATAAAACCCAAGTCAATGTGAGGCATGTTGTTTAGGCAAGCAACATCATGTGTCTTTACCTTTGACATACCATCACAGTACTAAACCTTTACAACTTGTTCATTCAGATGTTTAGGGTCCTGCCCAAATTTGTTCAAATTCTGGATTCAAATATTTTATCATTTTCATCGATGATTACTCTCTTTTTACTTGGCTTTATCCAATGAAATGAAAAAGTGAAGTTTCATAAATATTTTACAAATTTCAAATCATAGTTGAAAAATAATTTGATACTAAAATAAAATCTTTTATCTCAAATTAGGCTGGTGAATATCACCCCTTGCACATTTTTTTCCAACAAAATGGCATCATTCATAGAATCACTTGCCCTCATACCCATGAACAAAATGGAACCACTGAGAGAAAAATTCGTTACATAGTTGATATTGGTCTTACTTTGTTAGGTCATTATGGTGCTCCATATAAATATTAGGAATATTCATTTGAAACTGCCATTTTTTTGATAAATCGATTACCCACCACTACCTTACAAAACAAAATACCATATCATATTCTATATCATCAAGTTCTTGATTTTTCTTTTTTAAGAGTTTTTGGTTGTGCAATATACCCTTTACTTCGCCCTTTTAATAAACATAAATTCTCTTATCGCACTACTCAGTGTATTTTTTTAGGTTATTCTCCATTCCATCTTTGGTATAGGGGTCTTGAAAAAATTTTAGGTAAAATCTACGTTGCTCATCATGTTACTTTTGATGAAAAAATTTTCCCTTTTAAAAATGTTTCTCACCTAAACACAAACTCGGATGCACTGATAGTCAACAAGCTAAACACGCCACGGTTACAACTTAGTCACACATTCCCAATAGAACACCTCCTCTCACTTTCAAGTATGTCATCTTCCTCTCACAATTCTACTTCTTCTCCAATTCTTTCTCTCCAAACAGTCCCACTAAACCACTCATCCTCATCCTTACCCTATACAACAACAACACTATCCCATACACCATCCCCATCTCCACCAACCACCACAAATATTTTTAATCCTGATGGAATTAAATTATTTATGGACTTATCCCAATAACCCGATAATACACAAAATCCACCTTAACCCGTCAGAACCCATCTTATGCAACTCCGCCCTACCACTTTAAACCGTAAACCAACCGCTCTTCAAACCACCTTAACCACATCTTCTCCTCCCATATCCGAACCAAATTCCTTTACTAAAGCCAAACAATTTCTAGAATGGCAACAAGCAATGGCAATTGAGATGGAAGATCTCATTCAAAATAACACATGAAAATTGGTACCTCTTCCATCAAACACAAACATCATTGGCAATCATTGGATATTTGATCTACATGTAAGAGTATGGTTTGGATTTTAAAGAGACATTCAGCGCGGTTGTAAAGCCTATAACAATTCTCATAGTACTTTTAGTGGCAGTAGCTAGAGGTTCGCAAATAAGGCACTTGGATGTCAGTAATGCCTTTCTAAATGGGGAACTAGAAGAAGATGTGTATATGGTTCAACCACAGGGATTCATTGATAAACGGTATCCAAATTATGTGTGTAAATTGCAAAAATCATTATATGGCCTTAAGTAAGCCCTAAGAGCTTGGTTTCAAAAGCTTAGCACTTTTCTTTTATCTTTTGGTTTTTGTGGTTCGAATGCTAACTCATCTCTCTTTATCTACAACACAAATCAGTTCACTTATTTTTTATTGGTCTATGTTGATAACGTTCTGATTGCAGGAAGTGATCCCAGGGCTGTTCATGCATTGATACAACAATTGGCTTCTAAGTTTTTACTTTGTGATCTAGGTAACATCCATTATTTTTTGGGCATTCAAGTGTTTCCTAAGTTAAACGGGTTGTTGCTTTCTCAATCTTGCTACATTTATGAAATTATCAAATCAACGGGTATAACCTCTTGTAAGTCGAGTTCGACACCTATGGCTGTAAGATCGCCATTAAAAAAGGCAGGTGTGCTTTTATCTTCTGATGCAGCCCTAAAATATCAAAAAATTTATGGGAGTCTTCAATACTTTACCATTACTCGTCCAGACATTTCATTTTTAGTCAATCGCCTATGCCACTATATGCATCATCCAACTGTTGATCACTTTCAAGCCATGAGGAGAGTGATTCGATATCTTCAAGGTACCTTAAATGATGGCCTGTATCTCACAAAATGTTCCACAAACTGATTAACAACATTCTTAGATGCTGATTGGGTGGGTTGCCCGGATGACAGAAAATTAACAGGAGGTTTTTTCATCTACTTGGGGTCAAATCTCATTGCATGGTAGTTAAGAAAACAACAAACGATCGCTTGTTCTTCGACTGAATCTAAATTTAAGGTTGTCCCTAATGTTAGTGTACAACTAAAATAGCTCACTTCTTTGCTTTCAGATTCAGTCGAAGAACAAACGATCACTTGTTCTTCGACTGAATCTGAATTTAAGGTTGTCCCTGATGTTAGTGTACAACTAAAATAGCTCACTTCTTTGCTTTCAGAATTAAATGTTCGATTTTCAGCACCACCACATGTATGGTGTGACAATGTAGGTGCTGTGTTCATCTCTACCAATCATGGTTTTCATGCTAATACCCTACATATTGAAGTGGACTTCCACTTTGTTTGACAACTGGTGGCAAGTAAGCAACTCACAGTCTCTCCTTTATCCACAAAAGATCAAATAGTTCCATCAATTCATAAACAAGCTTCGGTTACTAGCTCATTCACCATCAGCTTGTGGGGGCATGTCAGAGACATAACTGTAGTTATCCATTTATATGTATCTTATTTATCAGTTTGTTGTACTATTGATATTATTTATACCTGTTGTAACGTTGAATTCATTAATCAATACATCAACTATATTCTTCAAAATCACGTTACTGACTAGCATTATTATATAATACTAATTATATATATATTAAGTAATATGAAACATTACATATTAAGTATAGTTTTAATTAATAACTAAATATTATACAATATTCATTAAATATTTATTAATTTGCATTTAACCCTAATTTAAATAGCATAATATCTATAACTAACAAATAATAAATCTCTACAATAATACAAAATTGTTTTAATATGTGTCTTTTAATGTAATAAATAAATAAATATTAATATTAAGTATGTATATTAATATATTAAGTGATGTAAATTTAAATTAATATATAAATAGCATATATCTCTAACTAACAAATAATACATAATAAATTTTAATATTAATTAATTAAAACATAATTTATATATATAATAACAATAAAAGGTTATATTAATATTAATTTAGTATTAAATAAATAAAATTTAAATTATTAAATATAATAAAAAAATATATTAATAATAAAATTGTATGATTTTTATATAAATTAATACTAAGAATTTATATTAAATAAATATAATTAAAATTATTACTATAGCTCAAAACTACATAGTTTTGAAAGTTTTGATGTATAACAATTATAAACATATCTCTCAAGTCACAACCCTAAACATCCTTTTCTATCTCTTTTAGGTCAGCCGCCCCTCCTTCTCCTTCTTCTCTTCATCCCTTCCTTCATTCCTTTTTTTAGCTGTAAGAAATAATAATGCCATTGCCACCGGTACCACCACCTCTAATGGTGGCACCACCACCACAAGTATCAATTCCACCAATCACCAACTGTAGCAGCAACATCAAGGACAAGAAGATCCCGCCTCTTACTTTTTAAACCTTTATACTTCTCTACTCCTCTCTCTGTTCTATTTCTAAACTCCAAAATAAACTCTTAAGATCCATCGCTTATGGCCACTGTTGCTCTCCTCCGTAGTTTCAGACGCCGTGATGTCGTCCCTACTCCTGTCTCTATGTACAAATGCGTGCGTTTCCCTTTTTTTTTTAATTTATCTTTTTCAATTCTAGATTGTGATCGATTTGTTTGATTTTATTTTTATGGGTCTTTAATTTTATTTTTATGGGTTAATGAGGTTATATTTTTATTGTGATTTTATTAAATGGAGGGTTCGTGACATGAATTGGGTATTGAAATTGATCTTAAAATTTTGATTTTGATACTGTTTATTGATGTATGTATCGTTAGGATTGAGAAAGACTTTGCTTTATTGGTTTTATTGGGTGTTAAAAATGTGTTCTTTAAATTATGGAAGTTTTTTCAATGATGTGTTGTTTCTCCATGGATAAGTTATCTGAAGTTTTTTTTTTTTATGTTGTTTTTGTATATCATGCAATTGACTGGTAATGTGAAACCATCATGGACGCCTTCTAACCTTGGTCATTAGTGGGCAAGTTTGTCAAGAGCTTTTAGGTAATTTAGCGATTGTGGTTTGATTCTGTATGTGCCTGCAATATATGATGTGATTGATGAAGTTGGATACTTTCTTGTGTATGTAGTTAAAAATTGTGCTTGTAACACTTGGTATTTTAGTCTGTTATAGTATTTATTTCTTTGAAAAGTTCATTTTTTTAATTCTCAGTGTCAGGGTAAGTGTGGTTTCTTCAGTTGGTGCGATGAATTGAGTAATATTACTATTAGAACACCTATGTGTCCTTGTGGTGCTATGATTTGTAGTGTTAATAAAGCATCTTTCCTTGGCCCAAATGAAGAAAAATGGTATTTTGCTTGCCGGATCAAAGAGGTGTGTGCTTTTATTTCATCTAATTGTGTGACAAGCTGTTAAGTATTTCCAAATTTTGCTTTCTTGCTATTTTTTTAAATTGTTAGTTGAATCATTTTTTTTCTTTTTTTGTAAGAAAAAATTGTGTATAATCATAGGTGGTCGTGGAATTCTTTAAATATGGTTACTTTACTACTTTAAGCTTTTTATTTTGGTGGCGCTGTGTAAAAGTTTTAAGCTTTGGGTGATACATTGTAATTTTACAAAAAAGCTTCAAGCTTTTGGTCTGGACTTTGGATGAAAGTCACATTGTAGTTTACTTGTAAAAAAGGGAAGAAGGTTTCATGTTATGTTGATGTTAGATTCAGTTTATTATTTTGGGTGTGTATTTAAGTTTTTTACATTGCAGCTTTGAGATTGGGTGTGTTTATTATATTGTCTTCACCTTAATGAAATTGACCTATTTTATCTGTTGTTCAAGTTGAACTTTTTGATTAGTCTGGTCTAAAGGAGAAGACATAATGTATCATCTTTGTAACTTAACTAATGCTACAAGTGCACTTTAATTGATTGTTTAATTACATTTCTTTATATTAATATCATTTATGTGTAACTTTAGCTATAATTTGTTGTAGGTGCTATTTTAAAGACTTTTCTTCTTATTCATTGCAGGTACTATTTGTTGTCACCTTTCCTTCTTTCAAGATCTTGAATGAGTGAATGATTGAGTGCCCATTTTTTTTCTTGCAAAAATAGTCCCTGCACTAATCTTTGATTGCTATCTTTCTGGTATGTTTTGCTTACCCCTAATTTTATTTAGCTTATTTTCTTTTTTTGTGTGATATAATTAGTAATATAACACTTTGTTTGGATTTTACTTGATTCTTATTCACTTCATTTGTTGATTGACCAATGTGATAGAGATAATTTATCTGTTTTGGAAGTTTTAAACTTTAGTTACTATCATACATCGAATTTTAACTGTCCCCAAAAGGGTACAATGATGAAAATATCCCTCCGAATATGACAAGTGTCTGTTCATTCGTATCGCTTCTGAAGCATGCCATGAATCTGAAAAGCCGAACCGAGCAAAATCGGCTACCAAATCATTAAGTCGTACTCTGATTTTACTAATTATGAATAATTGGAATGATAAGTAGCTCATTTTGAGTAACCGTCACTCAAAACGTGCAACTCGTTAGACCGATGTTCATATCGTAAGACCGGAGTACAACTTCGTGAAAATTGAAAGTCGATTTTGAAAAAATGAACTTCAAAAACACATCCAAAAAGCCCTAAAAACTTCCAGAAGTGACCCCAAAATAGTGCGCGTAATCTCGAGAAGTAGCGCGTGACCACACCCGAACACATTTTGCTCACGCGTGAAAATGGAAGCCAATTTTGACAAAACGAATGTCGAAAACGCGTCAGAGAGGTCCAAAAACCCTGAAAAATACCCCCAAAATAGCGTGATCGGAGCCCGAGAAGGCCGTGTGACATGCGCAAGAGCGCGTGATCACGCGCACCAGCTGTGTGATCATGTGCAATAAACGTGATCACGTGCTCCTTTACGCATGTACACATGCACCTTGGGATACGGGATCACATTTTTTTGACACTTTTCCCTATAAATAGGGGTCTCTACCTCCCATTTTGAGGAGGGGGGGTGGGTGGGCTACATACACTGAAACATAGTAGAATTAAAGACTCATGAGTCCAATTTACACACTTTTGGCTCACCCACTGCATTTTTGTAGGATTTTTTTAGAACACTTTTGAACCAAACCCACTCTCATATTTGTCAAAGCACGCGTCAAATGTGTACAAATTTGCATTACACATGTCATTTTCAACCTCTTAAAGAGGACACACTTGAAAATCCAATGAAGTAAAAGCTTCGAAAACCCAAAACGAGCTCAGTCAAATCTGAGGACCAAATAATCATTTTCGCACTTTTATTTTATTGTTCTGCATTTTATTTCATTGTTATGACCAGTAGTTTTATTTATTAAATAAAAAGGGGAATTATTGAGTTTTAATTATTATTTTAATTAATTAGTGTTAAAGTAAATTGTGGAATTAATTAAGTGTTAGTTATTATTATTTTATTTTATGAAATTATTATTTGTGTTAATAGTATTAGTTTTAAAGTATTATATGAATTATTATTAAAATAAATGGTGGTGGAGTTTGGTGGAAAAAGGATTTTATTTTTTTATTATTATTATTAAAAAAAAATCTGTATGTTAAAAACGTGTTTTGCTTTCTCTTCTTCTTCTTCTGCTTCATTTCCCTCCTCCCCACCTGACCACCACCAACCACCGCCACCTCACCTGCGCCAGCAGCCAAGGACATCGTTGGACAACCACCGGCCACCAACAGCAATCGCCTCCACCTCCGATCACTTCCTCCTCTCTTTCTCTTCCCGTTTTGCTTTCGGCCGGAATTGGAGAGAGCTCATTGGTGACGATTTCGGCGATCCCAGGATGTGCTGCCAGTCTCTATCAACTCCTCTCTCTCTAGGCTTTGTTTCCCTCAACTCGATTTGACCGGTTAACTCTGGTAAGCACTCCAATTTGTAGAAATTCGATTATGGGTATTTTTAGTAATTTGTGTAATTAAGCTTTAATTTGATTTTATTAGATATAGTTGCTTTGAGATTATTTGATCTAGAGGTTGTGATCTTGCTAATGGTGGTTTTTAATTATTTTTCTGAATTTTTCGGGAGTAGGGTACTGTTCACGGTATTGTTTCGGACAGTCCCGTTTACGTCTAAATATGTATTTTTGGAAAATTATCGAAATTTAGCAAACAATTTGATTTTAATTGAAATTGTTGTTAATTATTCGGTTTTAGACTATTTTTTATTATTAAAGGCGTGAAATATAATTTTTATAGTTATTTCCAATTAATTGTTAATTATTGATAATTTTGGAAAAATATATGGAAAATAAACTTATTTATTATTTTTAAGTTAAATGAGCATTTTATTATTTTTATGATATTAATAAGTGATTTTAATAATTATTTACAATTTATGCTAATTTAATTGTAAAATGGAATTTTATTAGCAAAATATTATTAAAAACTAGAATTTTATCATTTATTTGGGAAATAAATGTTTTTAATATTTTTATGATATATTTTGGTGGTTTGAGAAATTTATTTATTTATTATATTCTTTATATATATATTGTGATGTTGATTCTGGATTGGGTGTAATTTGTAGTTCAGGGGCTCAACCCGAGATGTTGATCCTTGAAATATTTTGAAGTGTGTTTGCGTGCAAGTTTGACTCTACTTTTGTAGAGAGATGTCCGTTTTACAAAGGAGACTGCCGAATTTTTGGTAGATTTCTCATAAAATGTGACATCAGGTTTGGTTGAATTTTGAGTTTAGTAGAGTCGTGTCTTAGATCGAGTTTCTTTAGAAATCTAGAATGTATAAGGTTAGGATTTTAATCCTAATTTTTTTATTATTATTTCCTTTTAGCTGCACAGAGAGTTAGGCCTCCAGGACAGGGCTAGTCGAATTACTACAGAGGAACGCACACATGTGGGTTATTATTATATGTATGCATTGCATGTAGAATATGTCATCGGCATCCATATTTTGAATAAATATGAATTTTATTAATTATTATGCTTGAT
>CATIWM010167487.1:0-21197 GCA_949671775.1 Mallotus repandus
TGCCCACAAGGGAGCCTACCAAAAGAAAGGAGAGGAAGATGCTTCCAAGAACACTTCCTTATGTTCGGTTGCACCCGTGATACTAAATATTCAAGGGGTCAAGCTAATGACCTAAAATTAATGCTTGTTGGGAGGAAACCCAATGCTTTTCTTACTTTTCTTTTATTTTTATATTTTATTTTACCTTAATTTTTATTAGTTTTTGTTACTTTTTACTTAGGAAAATCATGCATGGAGAAAGGGAATTAAAAGCTAAAGAATGGAGTTTTAGTGGCTACACAGGGGATCAACATGGCTTAAACACCACATCTACACCATTTCGACGCCATTCCAACACCATCTATTTCCCAAATTCATTTTTGAGCTAAATGTCACACCATTTCAACACCGGATCAATACACTGGTGTCTCATTAGCACTCTCCTCAACACCCTTTCAACACTACATCCACACTGCAGTGTCATGAGTTCCACATTTCAACATGGTTTTGACACCACATCTGCACACTCGTGTTCTTTCCAACCCCAATTCAACCCGAACCGACACTATTTCAACACCACTTGAATACCCCTGTGTTACACACCTAAAATCCAAATCTCACATATCTTCTCTTTTATTTTTTATTTTTATTTATTTTATTTTTTTCTTTTCTTCCTTTTCATTTTTCCCTCATTTTCTTTTCACTTTCCACCCCAAAAATCCAATTTTTATCATGACCTCACTACCTAATCATAGTGAATCGAAAATCAACCGCCAAGAAATCCACTCCCCACCGAAGAAGAGACCACGCACTACCTAAGCACACATGAAGCAATCACGACGGTGCCTGGTTCATCTTCTTCCTCCCTCTACTCAATTCAGGGTAGCATTTCTCTATTCATTTAGTATTTATCTTTTCATTTTTATTTTTTTTAATTTTTTTTCTTGCATGTATTTTAGCCATCGAGGACAATGACAATGATAAGTGTTGGGGAGGGTGCCATTAGCATCTTCATTTCATGATTTTTGTTCTAGTATTTTAGTTTCTCATATTGCATAACCATATTGCATTTATATAGTTTATATTCTAATTAATTGCTTTTACATATAAGAAATAATAAAATAATTTTTTTTCAAATTTTCATTAACCTTCAACTCAATTTTTCTACACTTTTAGTTGGGCTTGTCCTCAAAATTTTTGTTTTGTTTTTGTGCAAAATTGATGCTTGATTGCAATTAGAGAAAAATAGTGTATAAGCTTGCTTTTCGGTTCAATTATCGAATTATTGAATGGTTTATTAATTAAGATGGTTGTACATGGTCATTATGTATGAAAAATTTAGTTTTTATAACCTAAACATGAACTTGGAGATTGAATTTGAGCATGATTTTAGGAGAGAATGCATGATGGTTTGTAAGTAAAAAAAAAGGCAAGATGAAGCATAAAACGCACTTGCCTAATTTTTGCAAAAACTCAAGACGAGATTGAGCGTAAAACACACTTGTTTTTTTAGCAAAGAAAAAAAAGAAAAAAAATGGTGAGATGGAGAGTCAAATGCACTCACCAAAGCTAAAGGGAAAGAAAAGAAAAGATGTGAAATGGAGCGTAAAACACATTCATGACCAATTTTTGTTTTTCAAAATAAAAATTATGAACTTAAATGCTCTTCTTCTAAATTATGTTCATTAGATTTCAAAGAGTTATGTGCTTGGGTCATGATTAGTAAATTGTTCATATATAATGTATTTTTGTTCGATTATCTTCTTTAGTAAACAAGTTTTAGTCTCGGTGTTATCGGTTTGCATGTCTTAAAAGCTAAGTCTTTGGTTGTAGTTGTTCTTTTAAATTTTAAATTTGATTTTTGCTTGAGGACAAAAAAAGCTTAAGTGTGGGGGAATTTGATGTGTATAATATTTACATATTTTTTGAGTTGAATTTTAATGACTTTTGAATTAATACATAATGTTAATTGGGTAGGTTTTAGGTTAATTAGGAAATATATTTAGTTTAGAGTTTTATTTAAGATTTTATTGTTTTTGGTTTGATTTTAGTCAAATTAAGAGTTTATATTTAAGTACTTAATAGTGTTTCCCTTTTTATAGGAAAGCTTAAAAAGAAATTCCAAAATAGTTAAGGATTTGTCTGACACCACTTGAACACTGGAGGTGTGCAACCGGTGTGACGTTTTGAAATTCCAACTTCAGTATAACATCACTTTGACACAACGGTGTCGATGTCACATCAGAGAAAAAGAAGTTTTCCTATTTGAAAAAGGACTTGGAAATTCAAGTACAATCATGTTTTCTACCAAGCATTTCTATAAAAGGGGATGCTAGGGAATTCATTCTACATTCTCAAAACCACAAATAAGAGCTTAACAAGGGAACAAGGGTTTGAAGATTAAAGCAGCGCTTAAACAAGTTTTATCTATTCTTCTTCTTCATTCTCTTGTTATATATTTTATGTTTGTAATTCTTTTTAAAGCCATGTTTGGCTAAACTTTATTTTAGGGTTAAGGTTAGGAGTAACTATTCTATGATTGAACACAAGTCTTTTATTAATTTGATTTTTGGTTAATTCTATGGGTTGAGCTTAATGTCTTGTTATCATTCCAGGCTTGTTTGATTGCATGTTTATGGGTAGATTAACCAACGAGAGTTAGGGGAATTTATTAGCTTAAGACTCATTGGACTTAGATCACTCGACCACGAGAGTAGGCGAGTTCTACAGGGAACCATGACAATAGGCAGGAGTCTACAGTGGTAAATAAATGATCAAAGAGCTTATTGAGTTTTGATTAACTTTAGATCACGAGAGTAGGTTAAACTTTAATCTTAACATGCTTAATTGAACTCGAGAGAGTCTTTAGGTATTTTAGAATAATTATTCTTAACTATGATCAAGGTGTTTAATAATTATGTGTTCATGATTTGATTGGAATAGTGAAACTAAACCTAAGCTCTGTGTTTTAACTATTTGATTTTCTCTTAGTTTAATTTTTTTAGATTTATATTTTATTTACTAAATTACGTTGTTTGATTTACTAGCTAAGAACATATGTAGAAAAATTTGTATTCAATATTCAATCCTCATGGGAACAATATCTTTTGTACCACAATTCACGATTTGTGCCTTTACGGGTTTTGAACGCAACATTCATATTGCTGACAATTCAACTTTAACTGTTGATAGTGTGGAAACTGTTTGCACATCTTCTTTAACATTACCTAATACCTTATTGGTTCCTAAATTATCTCTAAATCTTGTATTTGTTGGGCAATTATATGAACTTGATCTTGATTTATAGTTTTTAAGTTGTGTTTTATTGCACAGGATCCACAGACAGGGAAGATAAACAGGACAAGCTGCAAGGTTGGAAAACTGTATAAGCTATCATCTCTACTATTACCATCTCAATATTTTGCTGATGCTATCACCTCTAGTGTTTGGCATTCTCATTTCGTCATATTTCTACTTTTAGATAAGGATCTTTAATTTCCAGTGGATGTTTAGGTCCTGTTAAAACAACACACTTTGATTGTGTTTTATGTCATTTGTTAAAACATCATGCTTTGCCTTTTAATATTAGTGATTTTATTTCTTATGCACCTTGTAATCTTATTCATTCTAATATTTGGGGTCCTTCACCTCATAATACCATGGGTGATTCTCGTTATGTTTTGATATTTATTGATGATTTCTCTTGATTTACATGGATTTATCTTATGTGTAACAAGTCTGAATTACCTGCAATTTATATTAAATTTGCCACTATGATTATAACACCATTTTCCTCTATCACCAAAACTGTTCACACTAATTATGCCATGGGATTTAAAGATTATGTCCTTACTGAATTTCTTTCACAAAATGGAACCATTATTCATAGATCTTGTCCAAGTAACCTCTTAACAAAATGGGCATGTAGAGTGAAAACATGGGTATATTCTGGATACCGTTCGAGCTCTTTTAATTTTTCCTCTTATCTTGAAAGTTTTTTGGGGGAAGTCGCTCTCATTGTTGTTTATACTTTTAATTGCATTCCTTTCCCTATCATCGGTAACATTTCTCCTTTTGAGCATTTGTATTGTAATTGTCCTGATTATCAATCTCTTCTTGTTTTTGGTTGTGCTTATTCTGTTCTTTTACAACCTCATGAATATACCAAATTAGAACTAAAAGCACGTTTATGTTGTTATCTTGGGTATGGTATTGAACACAAAGGGTATCAACATTGGGATCCTTTATCTAAACATCTTCATATCTCCCATCATGTTACCTTCTGGGAACACAAAATGTTTTCCAGTTTTTCTCCATTTCAAGTTACTACAACATCTCCACATTTTTTCACAGATCCTACTATTGTGTTTTTTCTTGATGATTTATCTACTGGTCCTACTACTCCATCTGATAGCTCTTACAGTACTGAATAACCTGCCACCTCTCTTGGTGCATCTACCTTGCCTATGGATCCTCCAATTTTGCATTCTTCTGAGTCCTTGGTTCATCTTAGAGAATTAGATTTTAGTTCTTCTAATATTTTACTTTGACAATTTGGTCGGGTCACTAAACTTTCTATTCTCCTTTGAGATTTTCACTTTTATTCTACCATTGTGTCTTTATGTAAGCCTTGTACCTATCGCGAGGCTAGTACTAACCTTTTATGGTAGAAAGCAATGTAAAAAAAAAAAATTCAAGCTCTTACAAGCACTTATACTTGGGATTTAGTTGATCTACCTCCAAATAAATTTGTGGTTAGTTGTAAATCGGTATACAAAATCAAAACTCAGGCTGATTGTTGGTGTTAATTGCATATAGTTTTAGGATTCATTTGAATATGCATTTAGTTATCAAAGGTTGCATTTAGGTTAAATTAGCTATAAAAATATATACTTATATATATATATTTAATTTTTCTAGGAAAAAGAGGTTTTGGAGGTAAATGGTGGCCAAATGAGCATGAAAGGAGCAAAACTAAAGTAAGGGAGCAGAGCTGGGTTTTTGTCGGGATTGCGGGTCAATCGTAGCTGAAGTTACTGTTGTAATCACTACATTGCTGCAATTGCTATAGTACCACATGAACAGTGCACGATCATGCATAGTGCCCTGATTACTATAGTACCAATGTTATAGTGTTGGTACTACAGTAATGTTAGGGGATTCAAGGGTGAATTAAGAAGACTATAAAAGAGGAAACAAAAACCTAATTTAAGGGGTGGAGATCATAATCTAAAAGAGAGAAAAATCATTACAAGATGTAACCCACCAAGAGAAGAGCCAATACTCTCAAGAAGAGAAAAGAAGGAGAAGAGAAAAGAAGGAGAAGAGAAAAAAGAGCTAAAAAGGAGAGCCCACATTAAAGACCCATAAAGCTTTTTAATAAAATCTCTATCCCCTTTGTTTATTATTGATTATTTTTGTCAATTTCTTAGGTTGTTATTGAATATTGAATATAGAAGCCATGTGTGGCTAAATTTATTTGCGTTGTTGGGATTTTAGAAATCTATTTGATTTGTATTCATCTAATACATCATGTTCTTGGTTATATTTTGCATATTGTGTTTGTTGAGCATGTTGAGTGTTGTATTGTGGCCAAATGCAACCTTTGTTTGAATCTATACATTAAGAAATGGTGGATTCAATAGACCTATAAATACTTGTTAGATTTATTAATGACTTGGGAGAGCTTGAGTAGATATAATCCTCTATAAGTTTGCTTAATTCCTTGCAAGTTTAATGTTGTCTTATTTTATGGTGATGATGAGATTTAAGCCATACTTTGAGATTTAATTGATGCTTGTTGGTGGATATTAGCATTACTCAAGCGAGAGTGCAAATTGGTTTATGAAAGCTTGAAGTGTGCATTGAACTTGAATTAATCTACTACTTGACTAAAGGATAATGTGGTGTACAATTCCCCAATAACATAATCCAATTATTCATTTGTTTCTTCATTTTAGTTATTGATAACTTAATTTGCTTTATTTTAATTTTTTGTTATTTAGTTCATTAATTGTTTCCTTCAATTTACACTGTTAAGCTCTAAACAAATTAAACTAGCATTAACAGTGTAAATTTAAGGAAATAATTAATGAACTAAATAACAAACAATTAAAGTAAAGTAAATTAAGCTATCAATAGCTAAAATGAAGAAACAAATGAATATTGGGATTATGTTATTGGGAATTGTACACCATATTATCCTTAAGTCAAGTAATAGATTAATTCAAGTTCGATGCACACCTAAAGCTTTCATAAATCAATTAGCACTGTCTCTCGACTAATGCTAATCTCCACCAACAAGCATCTATTAAATCTCAAAGTATAGCTTAACTCTCATTATCACCATAAAATAAGACAACACATAAAACTTGCAAGGCATTAAGCAAACTTATAGAGGATTAGATCTATTCAAGCTCTCTTAAGTCATTGATAAATCTAACAAGTATTTGTGGGTCTATTGAATCCACTATTTCTGAATGCATAGATTCAAACAAAGGTTGCATTTGGCCACAATACAACACTCAATATACATAATATGCAAAATATAACCAAGAACAAGATTTATTAGATGAACTTAAATCAAATGGGTTTCCAAAATCCCAACAACATAAATAAATTTAGACGCACATGGCTTACATATTCAACATCCAACATTCAATATTCAATAACAACCCAAGAAATTAAAAAAATAATCAATAATGAATAAAGGAGTTGGAGATTTTATTAAGAAGCTTCATGGGTCTTCAATGGAGGCTCTCCTTTTCAACTCCTTTTCAACTCCTTTTTCTCTTCTCCCTCTTTTCTGTTCTTGAGAGTATTGGTTCTTCTTCTGGCGGGTTAGAACTTGGAATGAATTTTTCTCTCTTTTAGATTATGATCTCCACCCCCTAAGTTAGGTTTTTGGTCCCTCTTTTATTGTCTTCTTAATTAACCCTTGAATCCCTTAACGTTACTGTAGTAGTGTTACTGTAACACTGACACTGTAGCATCGGTACTGTAGCGATTGTGGCACTGGAGAGATCACAACAGTAACTTTAGCTGTAATAGAGCTGTGATCGCGACACCACCTGCGATCATGATAGAAACCTAGCTCTGCTCGCTTACCCTGTTTTTGCTCCTTTCATGCTCATTTGGCCACCGTTTACCTCCAAAACCTCTTTTCCTTAGAAAAACAAAACAAAATATAAAAGTATATATTTTTATAGCTAATTTAACCTAAATGCAACCTTAGATAACTAAATGCATGTTCAAATGAATCCTAAAACTATATGCAAATTAACATCAACAAATATCCCCACACTTGAATCTTTGCTTGTCCTCAAGCAAACTCAAAAACACAAACTATCAATGCAATGAATATAGTATATGCCTAACTTTCATCAAGCTCACACCAAAATCTTTTTTTAATAATTAGCCTAAAGTTCTCAAAGCCAAGATTAACAACTCAAGTTGAGAAATAAAATTACCAAGTGAAGAGCATGTTATCTACTCAAAGTCACATAATCATGAATTAACATCTTAAGAAAAATACAAATGAATGAAAAAGATTTCTAACTAAAGTAGCTCTTAATTTGGCATGTGAAAATTAACTCTCTCTGCTTTTATTTTCTTTTTACTTTGTGATTTTCTTCCCTCTCTTAGTAGTTCCCCATCTTTTCTGAACTACTCAACGTGAACACCTTAAAAGGGTTCTTTAAATACTCATACTCTTTTGCAAGAGCATTAGAGTAGATGGAATTCAAGTTCCTAGCTCATTTTTTTTTTCTTTTGAGAAATGGGAGAGAGTATTTTTTATAATTCCTATCACATACAACCAAAAACAACCTTAGGAAGAAATTTAATTCATTCACCATACTTAATCCCAAAACATGAACTCACAATATGATCAAGTGAACAACAACATGCATTAAATCAATTAAAAGCTCAAAATTCTCAACTCAAAGTGTTAGCGAAGCTTAAAAATAACTCAAACTAACCATTAATAGAAAATTAAATAAAGTGAGCTCAACAAAACCATAAACTTACACAATGATAATCCACAAAAATTTCAAGTGTCAAGAATTAAAATTTGGGCTAAATTATATAACTACAAATGAAATGCTTGATATATATTCAAAATATACACATGAACCAAAAATCCAAAATTATTCTCCCCCCAATACTTAAATGACACATTGTCCTCAATGTGTGTGGGGTACGTAAATGCAAACATAAAAATATATTATGCACAAACATTCTTAAAAAGAAAAATAAAACACAAAAACACATCTTATGAACATGAAATGTATATGTAATTAAAACTAAAATGAAAATAAAAGAAAAATAGAATAAATTAGGGAAAAGAGAACATTACTCCCCTTATGATGGCCAAGTAAGGCGGAAGGGGTTTGAGATGAGAGATCTATGGTTGCAAAAAAATTCATTCATCTTCTAGATGAAAATTCAACCTAAAATAAAAGCCATAAGAGAATCAATGATACCAAAAACATAGTTTAAAAAACCTAAATTCATTAAAACATTATGAAAAATGAGAAGAAATAAAATAAAAACAAGAAAAACAGTCTAAAATAAATGGTTGCTAATTTAAGGTCATTAGCTTGACCAAACTCCCTTTTTAAATCATGCATGGTTGTTAAAGAAAGGAGCTTCCTACACTAAACCTCCATTGTATGTCCTTGAAAGGACCATTCTATCTTGCTTTCAACATGTCTTGAAGTAGCTTTAACCTTGTGTTGGTCAACAAAACAACGTCTCCAACTTGAAGTGTGTTTTTAGGGATGTGATCATTATGCCATCTTTTTGTTTCCTTCTTAAAGAACTTGGCACTCTCATGAGCTTGTGAGCTATTTTCATCAAATTCAATCACTTTGCTTAATATCATATAGGTTGAGACCGATTCTTCTACTACCATAAAGTGGTAATTCTCTTAATGTAAAATGAGATTAGTCTCCTTACATTTTTGTAGTACCTTATCAAGGTTAGATAAACATAATTCAAAAGCATTATAAAAAATAGAAGAATTATCCTTACATACCTTAGGAGAAATAAGAATTTTTTTTTATCTTGAAATTTAGTCTCCTTTCTTTCTTAGTTGTAGCTTTATAACTATCTTCCATGTGAAGTTTATGTATCACCTTTGAGTGATTCAACCCTTCAATGTCAGAATTTTGCCACCCAATTACTTGAATCCTCTTTCTTACCACTTTACACACTCTCCTTTCTTGTTTAATGGACAACTTATTATTGGAGATGATAATAGGTAGACTGTTATTCACTCCTAGGAATGTGTACCTCAAGTAGCTAGGCAAAGGCTTTAACTCTAAACTAGGAGGCTACTTAATAGATAGGGAAATCAAGTTGTCACTCCTTATTAAAGTTTCATGTTTGATAAAAGGGGCTTTTTGTGCACTTTCACACTCATCAATGACTTCATCCCTTTTACACACCTCATCTTCTATAGAGCTAGATATCTTAATCAAGGACACCATTTCATTGTCATCCCACTTCTTTTTGTTAGCGATGATGTCCTTGAGAAACTCGGCATACTTGGGCATCTTCAATAGTTCAGAAAATGGCAAGTTTGGCTCTAACTTCTCGAACGTTTCTAGAAATTTTGCCAATCTCTTTTCATCTTCATTCATCTCCCTTTACCTTAAAGGGAATGGAAGTCTTGGAGCATATTTGGATGTGTTAATTGTAGAGGGCTGCTCTATTTACTTCTCTTGCATAAGAACTTGCTTTTCTTTTCTATTCTCTCTTGCTTCTTCACTCTTCTTCTCTTGGCTTTCTTTGTCATCCTTAACCTTCATTGGAACTTCCTTAGGACCTTAAAGCTCTTCATCACTCCTTATTGTGATGACCTTTACTTATTCTTTTGGATTGACCTCTGTGTTGCTAGACAAATGTCCTTGAGTTCTAGTAGCAACCACATTGGTCAATTGCCCCAATGGAACTTCTATATTATCAATGGAAGAAGTGTGATTCT
Source organism: Mallotus repandus (assembly GCA_949671775.1). NCBI lineage: Eukaryota > Viridiplantae > Streptophyta > Magnoliopsida > Malpighiales > Euphorbiaceae > Mallotus > Mallotus repandus. The sequence continues at coordinate 9,968 of CATIWM010167487.1, forward strand.
TATCTATTTGGTCAAACTTAGCTTCCATCCTTTTTTGATTTTCTTCTTGGTTGGTCATCTTAGAGGTTATAGCATTAAAGAACTTGTCTAGCCTTATCTCCATTGCTATCAACATATCGTGGCTTGGTTGTAGTTAAAATTCTAGTGGTGGTGAGGTTATGGCATCAATGAATTTGTCTGACTTAGTCTCCATAGCTGCAAACCTCTCATCAATTGACTTAGCATGAAATTCAAGTGGTGGTGGTGGTTTAGAGAATTGATTAGAGAATTCTTATGAATTTTGATTGTTGCTCCATGAGAAGTCAGGATAATTCATCCACCCTTGGTTGTAAGTATTGGAGAAAGGATCGTTGGCTTATCTAGGTTGGAATTCATCTTTAACATAGCTGCAATTCTTAATCATACTATCTCTATACACATTGTTATTCACAAAACCACACTCAAAATTAGTATGTTGAAACATATGGCAATATTCACAATGTGTACTAAGAGTAAAGGGGACAATATTACCTTTTGACGTTAAATCACCAATTTGCTTTGATAAACCAGTAAGTTGTGCTTATAGGGAAGTAACCATGTCAACCTCTAAATCGTGCATAGCATAATCCAAAAGAGTCCATTCTTCCCTCTCTTGATGATAAGCCATTTCAAGAGTTATGCATAAACATTAAGAAGAGTACTTAAAAATAGAGTAAAACATAATTAAAAATAAAACTCCAAAAAGAAAATTGCTCTAGTCCAAAACAATCTTGACTAATTGTGATCTTAGTTGCCTAATCCTTGGCAATATTGCCAAAAACTTATTGATGGCCGTAAGTGTACAGGTCGATAAGTAATAAAGTAGTGAGTAGAGTATCGTTCTCATGAGGATTGGGGACTAAACACCTATTAATGCTAGTTCAATTTGTTTAGAGCTTAACAATGTAAATTGAAGGAAATAATTAATGAACTAAGTAACAAATAGTTAAAGTAAAGCAAATTAAGCTATTAATAACTAAAATGAAGAAATAAATGAATATTGGGATTATGTTGTTAGGAAATTGTACACCACATTATCCTTAAGTAAAGTAATAGACTAATTTAAGTTCAATGCATACCTCAAGCTTTCACAAACCAATTAGCACTCTCTCTCGAGTAATGCTAATCTCCACTAACAAGCATCAATTAAATCTCAAAATATGGCTTAATTCTCATCGTCACCATGAAATAAGACAACATCAAACTTGCAAGGCATTAACCAAACTTATAGAGGATTAGATCTAGTCAAGCTTTCTTAAGGCATTGATAAATCTAACAAGTATTTGTGGGTCTATTGAATCCACCATTTCTCAATGCATAGATTTAAACAAAGGTTGCAGTTGGCCACAATACAACACTTAACATGCTCAATAAACACAATATGCAAAATATAACCAAGAACAAGATCTATTAGATGAACTTAAATAAAATGGGTTTCCAAAATCCCAACAACATAAATAAATTTAGCCACACATAGCTTCCATATTCAACATCCAATATTCAATATTCAATAGCAACCCAAGAAATTAACAAAAATAATCAATAATGAACAAAGGAGATAAAGATTTTATCAAGAAGCTTTATGGGTCTTCAATGGAGGCTCTCCTTTTTACCTCCTTTTTTTATTCTCCCTTTTTTCTCTTCTTGAGAGTATTGGCTCTTCTTATGGTAGGTTAGCTCTTGGAATGATTTTTTCTCTCCTTTAGATTATGATCTCCACACCCTAAATTTGTTTTTTGGTCCATCTTTTATAGTCTTTTTTATTGACCCTTGAATCCCCTAACGCTACTATAACATCGACACTGTAGCAATTGTGGCACTGTAGCGATCACAGTAGTAAGTTCAGCTGCGATTGACCTATAATCGTGACACCACCTGTGATCGCGACAGAAACCCAGCTCTGCTCCATTACTCTTTTTTGCTCCTTTCATGCTCTTTTGGCCACCATTTACCTCCAAAACCTCTTTTCCCTAGAAAAATGAAACAAAACAAAATATAGAAGTATATATTTTTATAGCTAATTTAGCCTAAATTCAACCTAAGATAACTAAATGCATGTTCAAATGAATCCTAAAACTATATGCAAATTAACACCAACATTGATGGTTTAATAGAATGGTATAAAGCTAGATTAGTGGCTAAAAGGTTCACATAGGAATATGGCATTGATTATGAGGAGACTTTTGCTCTTGTAGTTCATCAAATTTCTATCTGTATTCTTATTATGATTGTTGCTGCTAAGCATTGTAACTATTTTCGATGGATGTTAAAAGTGCCATTCTTAATAAAGATCTTACTGAAGCAATGTATATGTAGCCTCCGCCTAGTTATAATCATCTTTCTCATCATTTTTGTCATCTTCAAAAAGCTTTTTATGGACTTAAGCAAGCACTATTGGGGCTTCGTGATGCAAAATGCAGTGAAAATTAAAAATTTTAATCATGAAACCCTTGCGAGGATCCATGTAATTGAGAGGGTTTTCAAAAACTCACAAAGACGTTTTCAAGGTAAGAAAGTTGGAAGGAAGAGAGGGGGTTCACTCCGGTGACACCATACCTCGAGCTTTTCATACAAGTCTTATTGGATCAAAGTGTTGCCAATAAAACCACACCCTCTATCGATATCCATATGAACAAGGAGACCAAAACTGTATTAGTGTGCTAGCACCTTTTCAAAGATGACCTTTTTTTTTTTGTCTCTGTGTTTTTCTTTTCTCAAAAGAAGTGGAGGAAGGGGGAGAATAAGAGCTTAGCAAACCCTAGAGAAAGAGATGTATATATCAACATCTCATCTAAGGTTTCTCAAACCACTTACTTACCAAAATAGTTTTGGTAAGATTAAACTTCCTGTTTTATTTTGATTCTAATTCTAAATAAGAATCATTTCTAATTTATTTAAGATAACAATTACCTTAAATAAATTAGAAAATAAATAAATATAAATTTATACACATATTTATTTATTTATTATTTCATAGAGATTATTATTGGGTTAATTATCCCAAGTTTGGTTTGGGCATGTTTTAAGTGTGCGACCCTGTAGGTTCACATAAAATTGGCAGTGGGCCTAAAATTCCCATTTTAGCCCACAAGTCATAAGTGGCCTCTAGCAAGACATTATGACTACCCAAGTTATGTGAAGGTCGATAATTTGACATAACCTAATCCACAACTTGTATTATAGTCCTTTTATCACACGATATCTTGATTGAATATAAGGCATGATTTATGTCATCCTTATATAGTTCAATCATATTATTTCTCGATCCCAAGTAGACTGATACTGACAACTCTTTATCTAATATTGATAACTCTTTATCAAATCATTCTAGCATGGCCATTAATTTCTCTTCAGTCTAACTTATCGAGGGGCCCACAGATATCTTTTCAAAATAACTAAGGGACAAATTCCATCTCAATCACTCGCATTCATCACATAACTCATCCTATGTCCAATCACAACCCATTTTACCATTCGGTTAAAGATGGTGTAAGAATGTGCCAAAACATAGAACTTATTATGTAGAAAACCATGGTGATTTCATGTTAGAGAACTAAAATAATACTACTGTGATTTATGATAATTATCCATGTAGTATTCTCATAGTGGGTCGATCTAGTACATCATTTCTTTAATTATGTACCTATGAGTTTGACTCAATATCTCACATACATGATCAATAAAATATAATCATCAATCAACCTCATACTAGCCTTTATTCATTGTTGTTCCATAATAATAATTGACTAGGGATAATTTAAAATAGAATTCAAGTATCACCTAAGAGTTTTACTATCAAGTCATATACTTGATGACCTTAGGTATAACTAAATATTTAAGGAACTTATTAGCTAGTAATAATAAAAATGCCTCTTTATTAATAAAATAGAAATATGACAAAGTCAAAATATGGCCATTACACAATTAGTCTGGGGAATATCACTAACAGGCACCTCGAGCATGGTTTTCCAAGCTCAGCTCTTTACTATTTGTCAGTTTGCTTTCTAATATAGAACTTATGATCATGCCTTATTCATTCATAGGACTTCTCAAGGTTGTGTACTCCTTCTACTTTATATTGATAACATGATTGGTACCCGTAATGATTTACATGGCATCTAAAATCTTAAGACTATTTTTAGCAAATAATTTGAAATGAAGGATCTTGGACGATTGAATTATTTTTTAAGTCTTAAGGTTTGCTTCGACTAGTCGGGCTATTATTTATCTTAGGCCAAGTATGCCACTAATCTTGTATCTCATGCAGGACTCACTGATACTAATACTATTAATACTCCTATTGAGCCTAATGTCCATTTTCAACTATTGATGGTACTCCTCTTAGTGATTGCACTTTATATCGACAACTAATTAGAAGTCTTATGTATCTTACTGTTATTCCTTCCGATATTGTGTATGTTGTCCACATTATAAGTGAGTTCATGTCTGCTCCTTATACGAGTCATTATGTTGCTGTGCTTTGCATCATTCGTTATATTAAGGGCACCTTATTTTTTGGGCTTCACTAGTCCAGTTCTTCCTCTCTTTAGTTTAGAACATACTTTGATGTTGATTGGCTTGGCGATCCTACCAATGACGCTCTATTAGTAAAAATTGCATCTTTGTTAGGGATTCTCTTATATCTTGGTGTAGTAAGAAGTAAACAGTTGTTTCTTGCTCCAGTACTGAAGTTGAATATTGAGCTCTTGTTGACACTATGTTTGAGCTATTATGGTTACAATGGTTACTCTATGATATGGGAATTCATCACTCATCCGCTACTCCTCTTTATTGTGACAACCAAGTGCCATACATATTACTCACAATGATTTTTTCATGAACATACTAAGCATATTGAGACTGGTTGTCATTTTATTCATCATCATGTGCTTTAAGGGACTGTTCATCTGATTCATGTCTCTTCCTAAAAATAGTTAGCTGATATCTTTACCAAATCTCACTCTCTTCTTTGCTTCCGCACTTCTATTGGCAAACTCTAGATGATTAATACATTGCCATCTTAAGTTTGAGGGGGGGAATGTTAGCATAATTAGGGCTAATTTGTAATTATTTATTTTTATAATTAGTCTTTAGCAACTTTATTTCCTCTCTTGTACTTTACTAACTCCTATTAGGATTCCTAACCTTATAGGGTTTCAACCTTTATAAATAGGTTGTAACTCATTGTATTATACATGTACAAATATACAACAATATTTATTTTATCAATTCCTCCTTTTCTATATTTATGCAACAATTATTTTCATAAGTTGATAGAGAAAATTAAATAAAAAATGCTAAATTTAAGAGATTTTAGATGTTTTAGACCGGATTTAAATAAAATAAATATTATTTATGCAATAATTTTTTTTTTAAGTAATTGAGGTTTTAGCGTGTCAATATATATATATAGGAATAAGGTTTGATTTGGCGCTCAAACTTTTTGAGGAAGTTCAATTTGGCCCAAAATGACATTCATTTTGGGATTTCAACCCAAATCTTGCAATTAATGTATCATTTAAACCCATTATTTGACAAGCTTTAGAGCGTGAATAACATATGGTGATTAAAGGTGCATAAATATATACTAAAAATTTAATTACCAGCTCAATTAAACCAAAAAATTAATCACCAGCTTAATTAATATTAAGTAACTGATAAGCTATGGGTAGGATAAAAAGGACATATGTCTATCATGCATTGGATTGGTAGAGGGGGTAGTTAGTATACAGGAAGAGAAAGGAGTGTTTCCTGGTTCAAAATCTCAAAGTTATTCCTAAATAATGAGAGAATCAATTTGAGAGAGTGAAAATCTAAAGTAAAGGAAGTTTCATATACCCAATAGCAGTAGGTTAGTGAATGAAATTACTAAAATTTTTTTGAATCAATCATTTGTTGCTTTTGATTTTATGAAAAGGTTGTTCTTTATCCATGTCCTCTGTCGACAGTGAAAAATTTCTTAAGCTTACAAAATTTACGTGTAGTAAAATCGGAAGAGTTAGTTAAAATACATATACTGGATCTTGTATTTGACAAGAAATGAGTTTATTTATTTAAATATTATATTCATGACCTGCTTCATATTAAATAGATAGGTGTTTATATTGGTATGATGTTAATTTGCATGTTGTTTGTATTTATGTACAGATGGGAGACAGTGATAGCTCTATAAATTTAAGGTTTCATCGCAGATGAGTGTTTGTAAAGGACCCTGACCTCAGATACAAGGATGAGGAGTTGGCTGAGTTGTGGCTTCCTAATAGGGATAGACTCCATTATATGAAGATTGAGAGGTATGTGAGGTCTTTAAGTTTTATAGCCAGATACCTTATATATATTGGCTGAAACTTGGACATAAACTAGATGATTGATTATTTTTAATGAGTAATGATAAGATGATATTTTAGATATTTAAATATTGTGAAAATTTGGACTTAATGGACTTTTACTTAAAATATAGTGCTGATGAGCCTGAAGAACTGCAATTGTTATAAGGAATTAATGTGGATGTTGATGATGTGTTTGAGATAAATCCAAAGGCATGTGCAGTGTGGATATTGGGAAAATGAAAGAGGCATTTGTTGTTCAGGCTAATGTAACAGATTCTGAACTAGGCACTGCAATAATGAATGAGGTTGAAAGAACATCAGATGCAGGTGCTATTAATATGGAAGAAAAAAATGATGTGATGTCAGATGGAGGTGGTGTTAATGTGGAAGAAGAAAATGATGTGATTTCAGATAGAGATAGTGTTAATGTGGAAGAAGAAAATGATGTGAAGTCAGATGGAGGTGATGTTAATGCGGAAGAAGAAAATGATGTGATGTCAGATGGAGGTGATAAGGAGTTACAACAGGCTAGGGAGAAAATGAAGAAGTTTTACAACAACATTAAACCTGCTTTACCTCAAGATGAAAAGAAACTGCAAGAACAAAACACTCCAGAGTATGATGACAAAAATAATGAAGCAAAAGAGGTAGAAAAGGTTGGAAATGATAGTGTTGGTGAAAATGGTAGTCAAATTGGTGTTGAAAATGGTCCTCAGACTTCTGGAAACTTGGGTACTCAATTAGCTAGTGAAAATAGTGGAGAAAATGAGGAATTTCACATGGATACTAAATATTAATACTTTAATGACAACTATACCATTGAGATTGATTCTGGAGATGAAACTAGATTATAAGAAGAAACAAAATTGATATGATCATTTATGTTCCTAGTGTTAAAATGCTAGCTTTTATTATAGGGATAGTTTTTAAAATAACTCAACAATTTAGAGATGGCATAACAAAATATTCAGTGATAAAGGGCTGTAAGGTAAATTTTAAAAAAAAGAATATTAGGATTAAGGCTGTGTGTACAAGAAGAGGGTCACCATGGTTTATATTTGCTAGTGTTGAGAATAAGATAGGAGATGTCAAAATTAAAACTTATAATCCTTAACACAAATTTCGGAGAGTGTACAAGAATAAGAGAGTAACCACCAAATTCTTAGTTGCTTATTTTAAAGGATAGAATTGTTCAAGAACCTGAGATGAAGATTGTTGATTTCAAAAAGCTTATTGATAAGGAACTAAAATGCAATGTATCTTTCACAATGTGTAAAGGGGCAAAGAAAAAGGTGATGTCTGATTTACTTGGAGATTATGTGGAAGAGTATGTTAACCTTTGGAGATATGTTGAAGAATTAAAAGAAACAAATCCTGGAACAACTACAGTACTGTGTACAGAGCTTAATAGTAGTAAATTCTAGAGGCTTTATATTTGCTTTGATGCTGTAAAAAAGGGATGGAAAGCAGGATATGGACCAATCATAGGATTTGATGGGTGTTTTCTCAAAACCTATTGTAGAGGTGAGTTATTAATAGCTATAGTTAGAGATAAGAACAATCAAATGTTCCCAATTGCCGGGGCTATTGTTAATGTGGAAAATAAAGTCAATTGGATTTGGTTCTTACAATTAATGAACCTTGATTTTGGGATTTTGAATGGTGATGGCCTATTTCTTATAGGCAATATGCAAAAGGTTGGTCACTTGTCATTTGTCTCTTTATAATATATTTATATCAAATAAAACTGAATTGATGTTATTTACATGTTTTTTTCCTTATAACAGGGCTGGATTGAAGCTGTAAAACAAGAGTTTCCTATGTTTGAACACAGGTGGTGTGCTATGCACATATGGTCCATATGGCAACATGTTTTTTCCTTATAACAGGGTTGGATTGAAGCTGTAAAATAAGAGTTGCCCATGTTTGAACACAGGTGATGTGCTATGCACATATGGTCCATATGGCATAAAAGGTGAAGAGAACTTGAATTTCATAATCAATTATAGAGATGTGCCAAAAGCACATACGAGAAATATCTCATTGACCAATTATAGCAATTGGATGAATTAGGGACTTGAGCTGCTAATGATATATTAAAATGGCCTCCAGTTGCTTGGAGCAGAGCTTACCAGAACACTACTTTCGAGGCAGATTATATTAACAACAACATGTGTGGAGCTTTTAATGGTTCAATATTGGAGGCAAGGACCATGAATATAAATGAATGTTGGATGTAATTAGAGTAAGGATGATAAAGAGAATTGTTGAGAGAAGGGAAGAAGCTGATAAATGGGTGAGGAATATCAGTTGAAGTGCCATTAAAAAATTGGAGAAACAAATGGATAGTGTTTTTAAGTGTATCATTTGGTGTTTAATGGGCAACATGGCAATGAAATTGTTGAAGGCAAAGACAAACATATTGTTGATCTCAGCAAGCATTCTTGTGCATGCAGAGCTTAGGATCTAAGTGGGGTTCCCCACCCTCATGGCCTTTGTGCCATTCATGATAGTGATAAATGTGTTAAAGATTATATGTATCATTAGTATTATAAAGAGACATATAAAAAGAGCTACAACTTTATCATGTTTCCATGTAAAGGCAAGAATATGTGGCATGAAAGTGACAAGCCTATTGTGGAGCCTCCAATAGTTAAACAGATGTCTTGTAGGGCTAAGATAAAAAGAAGAAAGGATATTGATAAGCCAAGAAAAGATGGAAAGTTAACAAGAAAAGAAGTGGAGATGACATGTAGCTTATGCAGAGAACATGGATGCAATAAGAAAGGTTGCCCAAATAAGAATGAAAATATGAAATTTCCTGCTTCAACTGCTTTACAAGGTACAAGCTCTTCACATGCAGCAACTTTAGAACTTTTGAATTCAGACCTTGCAGAAGATTATGTAGAAATAAATCCAGAAATGACAACAACAATAAGGGTATATTGTATTTATTGGACTAGTTCTCACTCTATAGTGATACTTATTTAACTAATTTTTTTTATGAGAACAGAAGAAAATGCAAGTTATGAAAGAAGCCAAAAGAAAAAAAAAACAGCTAGATCATATCTAAAGCCTGTGAAATCAACTTTAAAGAACCCTAAAAGGCATCCAAAAAAGTAGGTTGGTCATGGTATACTCATTGATGAGATGACTGGAAGAACTACTCTTAATATAAGTATAATGATTGTGAGAACAACTTTGTTGGTATACTCATTGATGAGTTGTGTTATTATTTAGTTCTTTGTGGGTTTGATGGAATTTGCATGCTATATAATAGCTTTCTATTTTCATACTCTTTGTATACAGCTTGGTTTGATGTCAAAAAGAGTAATACAATATGGGAGTCCTGTCCTAATAAAAACCAACGAATCATACAACCATAATGTCAAAAGAACACTGGCCAAAAGAATCCAAGCTATGGTAGATTTCAAGCACTTGGCCTTAAATGGTGTAGGATATCTGCATTCATTAGAAGATAATTGGAGGTTGAAAGAGAATATCATATAGGCCATTTGAATAGGAGCTCAATCACTAACCAAGTTCAAAAAAATCTTAACTCACAGATATCATCCATAATGCGTGTGAATATTAACCTTCCAACTAGTACCAACTCTTCTCAACCACAACAGTTGAATCCTCTAAAGAGAAAAAAGTTGTAGCAGAAGCGCGTGCCTCCTTTTTGGATTTAGCTCAGCATGCACACACTAGAAGATAGTGCTTTTTATTTTTTTCTTTTTGGTTATAAAATTTTTTGTCAAACTTTTTTTCAAGTACATGAATGTAAATGATCACAATTTCCCGTAAATGGCATTCTAAGGTTAAATAGACATATGCCATAGCTGCTTTTTTTTTTAATATTACATACACATGTTAAATATACATATGCCTACCATGATGTTTATCTAAACAGTTTCTATGACCATCATGTGTTATAACTCTATAGCTTTAATTCAAAAGGTTAATGAAAACTCTTAGTTTTAAATTTCAACTCATATTCATGATTTACCTCTTCATTTTAGTTCTCTGCTTGCTCTTTATTTTCAGATCATTTGCTCTTTATTTTAGTTCTCTATTGCCAAAGCTATCAAAACTAAATCATATGATAAAAAACTTAATATTTGTCATTACTTTTTCAATACATTACACATACAAAATGTGGAAAGCTGCTAATTCATTGTGAGATGGCTGTTACATATTTGATCACAACATACAAAATGCTAATTCAAGGCTGTTAATAAGCCACAAGCTGTTGGTGTTAAATTATGCATAGTTTTAGGTGTCTAATTTGCATGCATTTGTATATTTTAAATAGCATTTAGTATAGAAAATCATATAGAAACATATATTTTTATATTTTCTTTGTTTTGTTAGAGAAAAGAGGAAAAGAGGTGATCTGGTGAAGATAGAAGCCAAAAAGAGAAGAAAAGGAGCAGTGAGCAGCAGAGCAGGCTTCAGTTGTGATGGCGGCTAGATGCGCGATCGTGGATATGCCAAAATCCTAGTCCCTGAGTTACATCGAGCCTTGTATGAGCGCGGACTTTAAGATAGCCTTTTCGGTTATGAGCGCGGCCCTTTTAGCCAGAGCCCTTTATGCACAAGCGCGGATCTTCCATGATCGTGGCTTTATCATTTCCAGCATAGAACATGCCAAGGTGTACTGAATTTGAGAAATATCTAAGAGGAGGTGAAAGGATATGTTCTAGAAGGGCTAAAAAGGACAATATGCTCTAGTTACATTAGGAGGAGGACACACAATATACCCACACGCTCTCATATTCTCAAGGATCATCACTCATAAGGAACAACACACAAGAGGAGAGAGAAGAAGAAGAAGTAGAAAGAGAAGAAAAAGAAGCTAAAGGAGAGAGACCTATTTTGAA
>CATIWM010167553.1:0-12699 GCA_949671775.1 Mallotus repandus
GAGGAATATGCTAATGGTGAAATTTGAATCTCATTTCTCTAAGTACTTTTAGATACTTTGTATCATCGCACAACATAAATACTGATTATTGATGTAAAATTTAAATTGACATATATGTATATCAATTATTGTCGGAGAATATTATTTATTTTATCATTTATATAATAATTGAAATTAATGAGAGTTGCAATAATAAACTTAACATAAAGTTGGCATAACTTTCTTTTTGGGTATAATATTGTAATTTGACCTTTCTTTTGTGGTGCTATTTGTGAACAAGGCATCCGTAACACAGAGTAGTACTTTCCTAGTTGCCGGCCTTTTCTTTTAACGTAGCGTCCACTGGTCAAACCACTCTCGGAAACTGAGCCGCGCAATTACAAACAGGATAAATTGCAAAAATAATGTGCTAACTTTTTAATTGTTAACGTTTTGGTGGTTTGATATTTTGTTTTTAACAATCGAGTGTTTGAACTCTTTATCTTTGTATCATTTAAGTGCTTTTAATCTGTAAATAGTGGCCTGAGTGTTGACTAAGTACTAGTGGGGTCTATTTTTTCTGTGTAGATAGACACTTAGCATGCCACATATGCATATAATTTAATTTGTCTAAAATGCCCCTAATTATTTCTTCTTCTCAAAACCAACAATTTCTAAAGCTATACCCTATTATCGCCCAACACTATCAAAACCAGAGCTATTCAAACACTGAACAAACATTTAAAGCAGCAATCTTAACATTAAAATTAAAATTACACATTTTCTTTATTCCCTTATCTTTGTTTAATTACCAACAATCTTCATTCTCTAAAACATTAGGCTTCTCTTCTAATTACATAATCGGCAGATTCATTCTCTTCATCTGCAACTCTGAGCTCTCTCATCTCATCTTCGCCAATGTCTGACCCGACACTTTCTTCGCCAATCTCCGTCGTCGTATTGCTCATACTCTAGCTAGTTGCGCTCAACAAAGCAAGACAACAACTGCCAGCAACCAAGAACCCACTTGTTTGGTCAATTTTGCTAAACTCCCCGACCAACCCACTGCTTCTCACACTAGCGACACTGAAATCGGCAATTACCTCTTTGATTTCCTCTTTGCTGCCCAAGACACTTCCACTTCTTCTTTGCTCAAGCTATCCATTGCGCGATAGGTAGTAAACAACAACTATATAGCAAACAAATTATCTTGGTTCTAGAATCGAAACAAGTAATTCCCAATTCTCCACTATCCACAAACTACTAAGCTATCCTTCCAACTCATTTACTCAATCTCGTCATTGTCCATCAAAGAACAACATTTCATTAGCACCTTTTCAAAACTTTCAACAACCAAACCCTCTAGAGTCCTAGTACTCACCATTAGCGTTGCCTTTGTATCCCATCTGGTTAAGTTAGAGACTTGTGCAGGAGAGCCAGAGCACCATCAATAAAGATCTCTACATATTCTGCACCCTAGATGACAAGGTCAGTTCTTTATGTGTTTATCTTAAACTTTGAATCTTTTTATTGATTATAATGCCAAAATTGTTTCTTCTATATTTGGTTGCAGAAACTACGGATTTTGCTGAGGAAGGAGGTGAAGAACAGTGATGTTGGGTCTCTTAGGAGGATTATGCTTTCAAAGGTGAAGTGTGTATTTCCTTGATCAATTCTAGAAAAAGTAGCAATAATTTGTTTGCAAATATTACTTGTTTCGATTTCTGTTTCACACTTTTATTTACTTTTTCATAAGTATACCCTTTTCTCAGTTTGTGGTTGTGGTTGGATTATCTTGGTTTCTTCTTGATTGTTGTCTCTAGTTTGATGTTTCATGGGCACAATTACCCTTCTTTCTTTTGTAGAAGTAGTAGCCATTACTGCAGAAAAGTAAATCAAGAAAGTTTAAAATTCTTAGGAATTGCTTATAGGTGATGGTGTTCAATAATGAAGGAGATGATGATGTGGACGAGGACAAGGAGGGTGAGGAGGCGGCAGCAACGGCGACTGGGAGAAGGAACCCTAATTCATTAATTTTATTTATTTATTTTAATAGGTTGAAACAGGTTATTTTAGTAAGTTGAAATTGGTCGACTTTTGAGCTGCTAGATGGGGATACAGTTTACATTTGTGTGTAAAATATAACAACTTGAAAGTTCTGAAGTTGTTGGTAAAAATGGTAAATGATTATGAGTTTGTCAATAAACCAAATCAAGATGGGTATTTCTATTTTTCGGTGAAATTATTAGTAAAAATGGTTAATGATGATGATCTCACTATAGCTATTTCAATTTTTTGATGAAGAATGATGGTTTGAATGTTTGTTCAGTGTTTGAATAGCTCTGGTTTTGGGTTTTGATGGTGTTGGCTATGGGTTTAGAAATTGTTGGTTTTGAGAAGAAAAAATAATTAGGGGCATTTTAGACAAATTAAATTATATGCATATGTGGCATGTTAAGTGTCAATCTACACAGAAAAAATAGGCCCAACTAGTGCTTAGCCAGCACTCAGGCCACCACTTGCCAGTGAAAAGCACTTAAATGATACAAAAATAAGGAGTTCAGACATTCAATCATGAAAAAAAGTCTGACCACCAAAACATTAAAAATTGAAAAGTTCGCACACCATTTGTGCAATTTATCCTTACAAATATAACCCTAGTGTGCAAATATCTTACCAAAATAATGCCAATCCAATATGAACCATTGGTGTTATGTGTGCACTTCAAATAATGCTTGTGCATCTTCAATCTATATAACTTTAAATTTTAATGTTATTCAACAAATTTTGGGAAAGACATGTGAGGGAACGAGTAAGTGACAAAACATCTTCTAATACCCCTCAGGTATATTCTTATTCCATTAATGAATTATCTTCCTAATTAAAGGTAGCTTGCAAAACAAGGAAGTCCAAATCCTTATAGGAAAGGGAGACCTTTATCAGGAAGACTCCCATATCAGGAAGGAAAACCCCAAAATAAGGACAAGTCCTACAATGAAGAGGAATCGTATTCCTCTCAGGTTTGAGCATTACATTCTCTATAAATACTCTTCAGTTCTTCTTTTATTATTCATGCTATTCTTTTAGCTCTATATTTTCTCTAAATTCTCTCTTTACCCTCTCTGAATTAAGCATTAGAGGGTTTGTGGGGGAAATCCCACATTTTACCTTGCTCCCTTATTGGTTGCTTGGTAGTAGGACTCAGAGATTTCGAAATTAAGTTATCAAATGGCATCATCTGTAGGAATCTCTTAAGTTAAAGCCATTGTTATCTACCAAGCTGAAATAAAGTTCACACCATGATATCTAGTCCACCAGCCACAGATATCCAAATCAATCCGTGAAGGACAACCTTAGATGCTCCTAGCAACCCGTCAGCTCCTATTCCTCTCATTAACCCATCGGCCCCTATCTTACCCATTGATCTGTTAGCCTTATTCATCATGTAGGACCGTCATCTCAAATCCCTTTTTCTGAAGTTACCCAAGGATGGGCAAACTTAGGCACGAGCTTTCCTTACTATGCCCCATTGCATCATACTAGCCGACCCATTCCTTCTGTACCTTTCCCGAGTCTTTCAGGAACCCCCATCACACACACGCCAGACCTAAACATAAGAACCCATACACTTAACCTGCCTTCCTCAAATAAAGAGGCAATGATCCAAACCCTCCAAACCCAGATGACCCTCATGAGAATAATCTTAAAGTAGTCAAACTGGAGAATAAAGTGATTATACCATATGTGGCAACTCAAAGTACTCCTGAAAGGGACAAAGAAGCTCAAAAAGATCCAGAAGGGGAGTCAAGCACAAGTCACCCTGCCTTGGATGATTCCCAGATAGCTCAGAAGGTAGAACAAGTAATCTAGAAAGCTCAAACGCGACTAAGAAAGGAAAACGAGTGTGTCTTAGATGGGACGACACCCTTTGTAAGCAAAATAGTCAAAACTAAGATTCCTTCCAAATTCAAACTACCACAATTGGACTAATACGATGGAATAGGAGATCCAATCATCCATGTTTCTTCATTCCGGACTAAGATGATGCTCCAGAATGTGAATGATGGAATTTTATGCCAAGTCTTCTCGAGCACGCTCACCAAAACTACTCAAAGATGGTTTCATTAACTTCCTGTTTCATCCTTTGAAGAATTGGTGGAGAAGTTCAGAACTCGGTTCATCACCAATGTTTCACCTGCAAGGAACATAAATGATCTTCGGATGTGCAAACAAGAAGCCACAAAGTCATTAAAAAGCTATTTAGACAGATTCAACAAAGTTTCTATGCAAATTGAGAACTTGAGCGATGAAGTAGCCATAGAAGAAATGAAAAATGGAACACGGTTAGGGAAACTCAAAGATAAGATCATGACTAAAGAGCTTACCACTTTCTCTGAGGTAATGTCTATAGTAATGAAATTAATAAAATTGGATGAAGATAGAAGAATGCATTGGGATGATGACAAAATGCCCTTTAAAAGAGAGGAAATGTCAGAATTCAAAAGGCCCAAAGTTCAACGCTCGAATTTCAGAAATCAGCTGAAAGGTTTAGAAGATAAACCAAAAATTATATGCCACTGAATGCTTTGAGATCAGCAATACTTATGTGGATCAGGCAGAATAGAGTCAGAATAACTCCAACCAAAAGGTTGAGCCCTCAAAAAAGGGGAACGTCCAAAAAAGGTACTATTGTCAGTATCACCGAGATTATGGGCATGACACTGATGCATATCGAGAACTTAAATGGGCTATTAAATAATTGATAAAAAATGGAAATCTGGGTAGATTAACTGACAATGTAAAAAAGGATTGAGACTCGAATTACCAGGATAAGCCAGATTAAAAGAAAGTCTGTAATAAAGTAACTGGTGTCATTAGCATGATAGTTGGAGGGGAAACACCAAATGAGGAAAGGTTGAAAAGAACTCGAAAAGAAAAAGGTCAGATGCCAAAGCAAAATTCAATCATCACCTTTGGGCAAGAAGATGGAGAACATGCTCGGCACCTTCATAATGATGCCCTGGCCGTAAGTGCCTACATATGAAATTATCTTATGAAAAGACTTTTGGTGGATGATGGAAGCGTTGTCAATGCACTTTCATGGAATGCCTACAAGGGCATGGGAGGTCCAATCAATTATCTTAAAACTATTAAAAATCCCATCACTAGTTTTTGTGGATGAACAATCCAACCTATGGGGATAGTGAAACTGGCAGTAGAATTTAGAGACCGAGAAACTGGAGATATAAAAGCAGTCAGATCTCTGTTCAACATCGTAGACCTTTTACTCACTTATAATCGTATTATCGGAAGACCCATTTTGTACAAAATCGATGCAGCCACAAGCATTAGGAGGTTGACCATGAAGATCCCTCTAGAAGACCGAGTCATAACCATACATGGAGATCAATCCATGGGAAAATAGTGCTATCAATTGTTTGTCAAGCCTTAGCTGGAAGCATTTCCCCAAACATCTTTAGAAACAAAAAAATAAGGTGCTAATCCAAAACCAGTTGAGTAAGTCCAGACGCTGCAAATAGATGAAGGAAAAATAGTTAGAATTAGAGGCGAGCTTGATGGAGACATCAAAAAAAGTATCATGGAAGTTCTTAGCAAACACTCAAATAGCTTTACCTCAAAAGCATCCGAGATAGTTGGAGTATATCCTCATATTGCATTACACAGCCTGAACATCAACCTAGGGGTGAAGCATGTCATTAAAAAAAAAAGGAGATTCACGTATAAAAGACAAAAAGTAATCGCTGAAAAAATATGGAAGATGTTAGATGCTGGATTCATAAAGGCAGTCACACACCTGGAATGGGTAGCCAATGTCTTACTAGTTAAAAAGCTAATGGGAAGTACAGGATGTGTGTTGATTACACAGATCTTAATAAGGCTTGCCTTAAAGACAACTACTGTTGCCAATGATTGATCAGCTGGTAGATTCGACTACCTGCCATAGTTTATATAGCTTCATTGATACTACTCATCGGTACCACCATATTCCAATGGAGGAGGAAGATCAGGAGAAAACATCCTTCATCAGCCATGAGGGACTTTATGGTTACACAGTCATGCTCTTTGGACTAAAGAATGTTAGGGCAACCTATCAGAGACTGATGAATCACATTTTCAAATATCATATTAGAAAAAATGCGGAAGTATATATGGATGACATCATTATCAAGAGCTAACAAGTAAAACAACATGCCGAGGATCTTGAGCAAATCCTCAGCATTCTCGATCAATACCAAATCAAACTTAACCCATAAAAGTGTGTCTTTGGAGTAAAAGCAAGGAAGTTCTTGGGCTTTATGATTTCACATAGAGGAATAGAGGCAAACCCAAAGAAGGTGGAGGCCATTCTTAACATGAAAAGCTCCTAAGACATTGAATGAGCTCCAAAAGCTTAATAGTAGAATCACGGCTCTCAAAAGATTCATCTCATGTTCAGCTAAAAAGTGCTTACCTCTATTTTGAGCTTTAAAAAATTCTAAGAAGTTTGAGTGGAATGACGAATGCCAGACAACATTCGAAGAAATAAAAAGTTCTTGTCCTCACCTCTATGGCTCAGCAGGCTAATCCCACATGAATTTTTATACTTGTATCTTTCTATTGGAGATAATTCCATTACTTTAGTATTAGTCCAAAAGGAAGGAAACCAATAAAGCCCGATTTATTATATTAGTAAGATACTCAGATGCTTGGAAATTCGGTATCCCAAATTAGACAAGCTCGCCATGATGGTCATTCACACATCCAAAAAACTCAGACAGTACTTTCAAGCTCACTCGATCGTTGTAAGAACTAACTTTCCATTGCAAAAAATTCTCCAAAGACCAGAAACTTCAGGAAGACTCATCCAGTCATCGATTCAACTGGGCAAATTCGACATTAGTTATGAGCCTCACTAATAAATAAAAGCTCAGGCACTAACAGACTTTATCTAAGAGATGACTGTTAAAGAAATAATTTCTCTTTCATACCCAGAATGGAGACTGTATATAGATGGAGCATCAGGAGCACATGGGTCTAGGCTGGAATTATTCTTATTGGACCAAGCAGAGTCAAAATCAAATATGTTGTTCAAATCAAGTATAATGCCACCAACAATGCATCTGAGTATGAAGCACTACTCACAGGCCTCAGGTTGGCCATAGAAATCTGAGCTAAGCATCTCAAAGTATACTCCGACTCGCAACTAGTGGTTAATCAAGTGAAAGGCACATACCAGGTTAAAGAGCCAAGCATAATTAGATATGTGGAAAAGGCAAAATAGCTCCTAAAGAAGCTGGAACAGGAAGGGGGACGATGGAAAATACAGTAAATTCCCAGAAGTGAGAACACAGAAGTAGATTTATTGGCCAAATCAGTGTTAGAAGGCAACCAAGCATTCAAAGAACTCGAGTTAACTGAGGAACTCACCGAGCCAAGCATTGAGGAAGCGAAAGTAATGAATACTTAAGAAGTGGTAAAGTGGATGGAGCCAATCATATAATACCTAGAGCATGGTATCTTACCTCAGGACAAACTTAAGGTATGGAAACTAAAGAGCAGAGCTGCGCATTATTCTATGTACAATGGCGAACTCTACAGGAGATCCTTATCTCACCCGTGGTCAAAGTGCGTATTTGCGGATAAAGGTAATTACGTAATCAGAGAGATCCATGAGGGGATATGTGGGCTCACGAAGCTCAAAACTCGTTAGTCTGGAAGGCATTATTACAAAGCTACTACTAGCCTAACATGTCTAAGGACACATTCCAGCTTGTTCAGAAATGCCTGAAGTATCAACAGTTTGCTCGCCTAACATACAAACCCTCTAACACTCAACATCCAATTGGGAGCTATAGCTTTTTACTGTCTGGGGAATGGATATCTTAGGCCCATTCCCAGTCTCAACGTCTCAAAAGAAGTTTCAATTGTGGCCATCGATCACTTCACCAAGTGGATAGAGGTGGAAGTTGTCCCAACCATCACTAAAGCTCAGATTCAGCATTTCTTTTGGAAATAGGTTATCCACAGATTTGGAATACCTCATACTGTGATCACAGACAACAGGAAGTAGTTCGACAATGAAAAATTCAAGATATTCTGTTCAGATTTAGGCATCAAACTTAGATTCACATCAATAGCTCATCCTCAAACGAATGGTCAGACAGAAGTTACTAATAGAATCATCATGTAAGGCCTAAAGAAGAGATTGGATGAGAAGAAAGAAAATTGGGTGGAGGAGCTCAACAACATCATCTGGGCATATAAAACAACACCCAGAAGCCCCATAGGAGAAACACTCTTTAAGTTAACATATGGAATGGATTTAGTAATACCTATAGAGATCGGATCATCAAACTACCAAGTCTTTGGAGAATTCAATCTGAGCATTAATAATTTTAATGCTCGGATATGCTTGGACTTGCTTGAGGAAAGGAGGGAATGAGCATTTATGGTCTTAGAAGCTTAGAAACAGAGAGCAGTCGAATATCACAACAAGCATGTTTAACCAAGATAATTTAAGGTTAGAGATCTCGTGTTAAGAAGAGCAAACATCAGTAAAGGCAGTTCTAGAACTGAAAAGCTTGGATCTAATTGGGAGGGTCCCTATCAAATCATAGAGAAAACTACTAAGGGCACATATAAGATAAAAGATATACAAGGAAAAGAGTTGCCTCGATATTTGAATTCAGAGAGCCTTAGAAAATATTACCAGCAAAGAAATTATACTCAGGAGAAAGACAAAGCTTTGATGAAATAAAAAGTACCATTTTATTCATTATCAAATATTCCCACATTAAAAAAAATAATAAAATGTGTATTCTAAGTATTAGCCTCAGAAGAGACATTCACATCCTCCAGAGATTGGTTCTCAGGCACTGCAGTAATATCACTAACTGAGGAGTCAGCTTCAGCAGAAGATTTCTCTCTAGAAAGCTTAGGATCCTCAGCAAGCTCAGAAGTAGACCTTTTAATAGCAACTATCTTTTTAGTAACTCTCGGATACTTTCGTTGCTTAAAAGCAGCTTTACTAGTAGTAGCCAATTTAGCCAAGTCGTTTAGTGTTATTTTTTCAAACTCAGAGAAGTCTAAATCAGGGCGTTGAGCAAGCAGAATCCTTTTACACTAAAATCTGTATACCTTAAGGAACCCTAATACCATATTTTGATAAGACTTCAAGTCATTAATCTGAGCCTTTTTCTGTTTGGCAAGCTTCCTTTTTAGGTCAGCAAGCTTAGAATCTTACTCCTCTGTCTTCTCAATAAGCTAAGCTTGGGAATGCTTGAGCTCCTGGATCTTCTTATGAAGAGACTCAACCTTAAACTTGGCCTCTTCGAGTTGTGCTTCAGTGAGTTCCACCAGGCGTCTTGTTGCCCTCAACTTCTTCTCATAGTCCTCGACAATGGTGCCAACCTCGACTTCCTTAAAGTTACATTCACTTTGGAGGATAAAATGCTCATATTTGGTTAGCAGCAAGCCTTGGGCATTTACGAACAAAATAGGGAAAAGATCAACATTCAGAATATTGATGATGAACTTCAAAATCCAAGTTCCGACTATTTACCTCTAATGCGTGTGTAATCAGACAATTGAAAAGCTCGCCTATTCCTATGTCTCTCTACCTCTGCATGTCCTCCGGCAAATGCAAGGACTCAGTATATTAGTCTCTGACTTGGGGATTAAGGACACTCGGAGGACTCATTTTTTCCAGAATCCACTTCTTTGTGTCCGGGCATCTGGGAAGTCTCAGACACTTGATGAAAATATTTTTTGTCAACTCTTCTTCATCCTCGGCTATCCCTTTGCCCTGAGAGCGCTTCTTTGATGACCCGATAGCCCTTTTTCGAGCACACTCAACTGGAGGATCTCTTACAACCCCGGCATGATGCTCAACCCAAGTCTCAGAAGGCTCCTCTTGCTCCAAAGTGAGGTCAGTAATCTCTGGTTCCTAACCTTGATCTTGATTTTGCTCCTAATCAGCATTTGAAAGTAGTATCCTACCCGCAAATGTATAATAGTCAACTATCTACAAATAAAGAAAAAAAGAAAAGTCAGAATATACCTTCAGAAGATCAACACTTACCATCATTATCTCTATTCCCTTTATATACTCTTTGAAGGTATCATCGAGAATAATTCTCGGCAGATGGTCCCTCAAATAAACTTCGAGTATGAAGCCTTTTTATCAAGTCCAAATCTTCGTCAGGCAACTTTCTCAAGCATTTTACATCTTGACATGCATAACCCATAAATGTCGAATACTGAAGAATCCCGTCGAATGCTCTATAATGAAATATTTATGTCTCCAAGACTTTGGTATGTCCGGAGGTCTCACGAACAGACTCAGATGGGGAACGATAGATAAAAAGAATGTTAGCTCTCCCTTTTTCTTATTTAAACTATATATAAACCGGAACATGTCAAAATTTGGCTCTCTACCTTCTATATGCATAAGCTCTATATATCCAGTAAAAATCCTATAACTATTGGGATGGAGTTGCCTAAGAGCTATATTGTACTTATTAAAGAAAAGCTTCACAAATGGATCTGTGAGGAATCTTAGTCCACCCTCTAATTGGTCTTGGTAAACCACCATTTTCACAACATCTGTATAAGGCTCATGCGCCTTTTTATCAGTAGTGTGCAATAGATATTCTTAGGGAATCCCAAAATGTCTCCTATACTATTATAACATGCCCTCATCTACCCTAGACTTAAGCAGATTAGATTTCACTTACTCCCATAGAGCCAGTAACACTTCGGAATCAGATGAATAAAGAAAATAAACAAGAGAATAGACTGAGCTCTTTTTCACCTGGAAAGCAAAAGTAAACCTTTCACAGCAAGCTAGAATGAAAGTTGCAACGAAGAAGAACCTGAAAGCGGAGGCAGTAGAAGGAGGAGAAACACACAAGTAATCTAGAACATATATCAACACAAGAAAGAAATAGAAACCAATTCATTCCAACCCTCAATTTATAAACCCAAAGAAAGTTCTAGATGGACTTTACATACCCTCAGTGTTAAAGCATCCATGCTCCATATCTCCAGGGGTGTAATAGTCATAACATCTTGACATTAGAGGCCATTATTAACACAGTTATCCAAGCGTTGTCCTTTCAATGGACACGACTATCTAGCTGCAAATACGCCGCTGGAAACGTCACGTCCTCTGACACACAAGCAGACATAACAGTTTTTAAAATTCATGAAAGGCATATCAATAGGCGTAACATTCATGCCTTCTCATTAAAGCTCAAGCTTTCATAGGCACTCGGGCCTCGCTTCTAATGCACCGAGATTATAAGGACTTGGGCCTCACTTCTAATGCACCTAGATTATAAGCACTCGGGCCTTGCTTTTAATGCACCGAGATTGACCACATGGTCATAGGCACTCAGGCCTCATTTTAATACACCAAGTATCTAAATCCCAGTGACAACTAGTCCCATTCTACGTGTTATCATAACACTGGTGGGTTGATCCTTCGGGGCATTTCATAAACACCGAGCATCTATAAGTTCAGCTGGCATCTTCATATCTTTATCAGACATCATAGAATTTCTAGACTCGGTCCCGAGCATCTTCAACATCAGTGACTGAGGCTGGCCACCTCAGCTCACCCTCCAGCATTAGACATTCTCCAGCACTCATTAGTCCGAGCAATCATCATAGCTTCTTCAACATTCAGAATACTCAGACATAAACATTCGAATAAAACTTTTGAGGGGGACTCTTGATACCCCTCAGGTATATTCCTATTCCATTAATGAATTATCTTCCTAATTAAAGGTAGCTTGCAGAACAAGGAGGTCCAAATCCTTATTGGAAAGGATGACCCTTATCGCGAAGACTCCCGGATCAGGAAGGAAACCCCCTAAATAAGGACAAGTCCTACAAGGAATAGGAATTCTATTCCTCTTAGGTTTGAGCATTACATTCTCTATAAATACTTTTCACTTCTTCTCTTATGATTCATTCTATTCTTTTAGCTCTCTATTCTCTCTGAATTCTCTCTCTATCTTCTCTGACTTAAACATCGGAGGGTTTGTAAGGAAAACCCCACATCTTACCTTACTCCCTTGTTGGTTGCTTGGTGGTAGGACTTGGAGGTTTCAAAATCAAGTTATCATCTTCTATTATGCTAAATATTTAAGAAATATTTAATTAAATATCATAATTATAAATTGCATTTAATTAAAAATTTTAAGTTGAAAATAATTATATTTATCAAATCCATCGATTTACAATTATTTCAATTTAATTTTAGATTCAAAAATTTCAACTTGGGTCAATTACATTTGATCCCATGAGATCAACATGTATATCTACATGTGATGCACAACACTCTAATAATGATTTTGATCAAAAAGCTAATTGCTAGAAAATAGTATAAGCAATTACAATTTGGAAAGTCACAGCAAACTTAAGGGGCAAAATAGTTATTACACAAAAGGCCAGCCCAAAACTTTGTCCTTAAGGATTGTAATAATTATAATCACATATAATATTCAAGGAGCAAAAAATAAAAAAGATAATAGAACATGGACAATATATTTTT
Organism: Mallotus repandus; assembly: GCA_949671775.1. Classification (NCBI taxonomy): domain Eukaryota; kingdom Viridiplantae; phylum Streptophyta; class Magnoliopsida; order Malpighiales; family Euphorbiaceae; genus Mallotus; species Mallotus repandus. The sequence goes on from CATIWM010167553.1 coordinate 12,539, forward strand.
TCTTTTTTTTTAATAAAAAGTAAAAGGAAATTTATAAATAATTGTGCATCGGGGAGTGCTAAAGTAACCCCATAGATTAGAGGATTTTGGCTTTTGATTTTGTAATTGGTGGTGGCTATTGGGCCCTTCTTTGTTAAGACAAAGGGCATGGGTCCACAAAA
>CATIWM010167564.1:0-24980 GCA_949671775.1 Mallotus repandus
CAAGCATGAATATGTAATCCTTATTCAATCAACATTGCAATTCATTCAAAGACTTAGCCACTAAACATGGTTAATTAAATGAAAAGACAATCAAAATGCAACATAGAAGAGAAGAGATTGAGTTAATAAAACCCCTTTTAATTGTCTTCTAGCCGAAAATAATATCCCTTGCATAAATCTATCTAAAAATGTCTGTATATTATCTCTCTATATCTCCCCTTTTTGTGACACTAGGCACTAATGACTCATATATATAGCCCTTAGATGTGGTTACAGGAAGTTATAAAATAGAAAGGCACCTTTTAGCATGAAGGGTTACAACCCTATACAGAATACATAAATTCTAGGGTATTTTTCTCTATATAAATGACTTTATCTTTGGCAATTTCCTTCATAAAAGTTATATATCCTCGAGTCATATTTCTAACGCAACTTAAATCACCTCATTTGGATGTCTGTAGAGAAATTTATGACTGAAATACGAAAAATGCTCATTCTAGAATCTTCTAGGCGTTTTGTCCCTGTGTCGAGTCATTGCAACGTGCCGACTCATTACAGAAGCCCTCCGTAACGACTCATCCCATGTGTAATGACTCATGACAGTCTCAAATCTTCCAAAAATGGGTCTTTTTGCTTTCCAACTTGTTTTAACCAATTCCAAGCCCTTTTTCAACGATCATTAGACCTAAGAACACATCAAAACATACAAACAAACCTAAAATGCATTTGGTAGATAGAAATCACATACTAAGAACATAAAAAAAACAAAATCACAAGAAAAATAAACAATATAACTACTAAAATACTCCTAAATAAGTATGCATATTTATGCTATATCACCTATACCAATTGAAAATGTCATCACACCGACTCCTAGAAAATTTAGTAGGGTATCTCATCCTCAGAGAGATACGGTTTACTTCATGATATGCAAGAGTTGCATGTTCATGAATAAAGCATTCATGTTGATGATCCTACTACATATGAAGAAGCTTTATATGATAAACATTCTTCAAGATGGATGAGGCTATAAGAGCTAAAATGGATTCCATGTATGCTAACCAAGTTTAGACACTTATTGATCCTCCAAAAGGGATAGTTCCCATTGGGTGTAAATGGATCTTCAAGAGAAATATTGGTGTAGATGGAAAGGTAGAGACCTATAAAACTAGGCTTGTAGCAAAAGGGTTTCGCCAAAGGGAAGGTGTTGACATGAGGAGACCTTCTCACCCATAGCCATGCTTAAATCCATTCGGACTCTTCTAGCTATAGACGCAGACTATAATTATGAGGTTTGGCAAATGGATGTTAAGACCACCTTTCTTAATGGTTATATTGAGGAAGACATATTCATGGAGCAACCCATGGTTATGAATCCAAGGAAGGTTCAAAGGTGTGCAAGCTTAATAGATCTATCTATGGCTTAAAGCATGCTTCAAGGAGCTGGAATCATCATTTCGATGAGGCTATTCGTTCTTATGGTCTTATTAAGAATTAGGATGAGCCATGTGTTTACAAGAAGGTCAGTGGGAGCTAACTCACTTTCCTGGTCTTGTATGTGGATGACATTTTATTAATTGGAAATGATGTCAGAATCATGACTTCTATGAAAGTATGGCTATCTAAAACTTTCTCTATGAAAGACTTAAGGAAGGTAACTTATATTCTCAAAATTCAAGCCTACAAAGATAGATCAAAGGGAATGATAGGTTTATCCCAAAGTTTTTACTTGGAAAAGGTGTTGAAGAGATTCAACATGCTTGATTCCAAGAGAGGATTGCTACTATTTAGGCATAGTGTTCATTTATCCAAGGGAATGTCTACCAAGACACCTGAGGACATGGAACAAATGGCTAAAGTTCCTTATGCTTCAGCAATATGAAGATTAATGTATGCTATGTTGTGTACAAGGCCTGATATTGCCTATGCTATTATTGTGACTAGCAGGTTTCAATCCAATCTAGGTTTGGAACACTAGATAGCAGTTAAGGCAATCTTTAAGTACTAGAGAAGGACTAAAGATTTGATCTTGACTTATGGAGAAGGTAATTTTTAAATAGATGGCTTAACAAATTCCGATTTTCAATCAGATGTAGATGATAGAAAGTCTATCTCTGGGTTTGTATTTATCTGTAATTGAGGTCTAGTGAATTAGAAGAGTTCCAAGCAAAGTATCACTATTGATTCCACTATAAACGCTGTGTACATGGCTGCATTGGATGCTGCTAAAGAAGCTATTTGGATTAAGAAGTTCATAACTGAACTAGGAGTGGCTCCTTCCATTGAGTCACCAATCCCTCTCTATTACGACCATAATGGAGCCATTGCTTTGGCAAAAGAAATGAGGTCTGACCAGAAATCTAAACACATAGAAAGGCGCTTTCATATTATCAAAGAACTTACTGGAAAGGGCGATGTGCTCATGCAAAAGGTAGCTTCAATCGACAATGTGGCTAATCCACTGACTAAGGCACTTACTCAACTACAGTAAGACCATCATCTTGAGAAGATGGGTCTTAGATATTGTAGTGAATGGCGCTAGTGTAAGAGGGAGATTATTAGTATATATGTGCCCTAGTGCCATTTTGTAATATATAATGACATTGTAAATTATCCCAAATGGCAATAAAGTATTCATTTAAATAAAGCGTTTATTTATTTAAGTATTTATCTTTTAGCATTATGTTAAATAAATTTATTATCAAGAGTTGATAATATGAGCTACAAATTTATTTAGTACATATGCTATAAATTGTTCACAGTCAATTAATTAATATTTGGGTAATATTAATTAGACTATCACCTCTATCTATTTTCCTTGATTAGTATGCGATGCTAATAGTGGGAGGTAGTGAGTCTCATGCTACTTTATATGAGATATCAAAATAGACATGTGGATACTAATGCGATGGGTGGATCAAACAGTCAAGTTAGATTAGTGATCGCAACGATATTCACTTATAGTCAACAATCAAAGTCTAGGTCATAATTTTCCATATAGTCCTTTGACCTTAGGTGACACAGTCATCCATATTTTAGTAGTTAGAGTTTGTTACCGCTTACATACTTGTGTTATTCACACATGGGTATATGGCGTGTGGTTGCTCTAATCAGTTTATTGTAGGGATGAGTGTTGAGCTGAGATGGGATTCATTACCTTGAGTGAATCAAGATAGATCCTATGCTATATAAGAATATTCTTGATGAATTGAGTTCCTGGCCAAGACAAACATAACATAGTGTGAAAGAGTTTCAGTGCTAGAAAGTGTTTCTAGTATTTGTTATATTTTATCAAGAATAACTTGAGATGAGGTCATATGATAAAGCTATTAGAGTTTGACTTTAACTTAACTCTAGGCTATATCGGGATCTTTTAATGAAGGGATTTTAGTGCATGGTAATTATGACCATAAGGGTTCGTGTGAATTATCATATGCATTCATTTCTAATTGCGTAGTTATAATATCGATGTTAGGGGTCACTCACAACTTATGAGAACAAAATGTGTATAATTAGGATTTTCACATTTAGGTTTGAAAGAGTTTCAAATAATATCAAGAGTTGATATTATATTCTCATTACCAATTAGACATGAACCTAGTAAGTCATACCTATAAGAGTTTTTCCATATCACCTAATTAATCTAATTATTGATTAAAGAGTTTAATTAATTAATTAAGATTAATGGAATTGGATTTATGCTTTGAGCAATGATTCTAGCATATCATGAAATCCTAAGAAGCACGGACACGGATATGGGACACGGATACGACATGACACGGATATGGCGATAAGGCGATTTTTAAAATTTAAGGACACGACACAGGCGGGATACATTTTATATACATATATATATATATATATATTGCAAACATACAGTATGTTGTCCAGGGTTAATCTTAAAGACTTGACTGAGTTTTAGCTGCCAATATACATGAATTATATATACAAAAAATGGAGCTACTATTTTAAAGAGAAGCTCCACAAAATTTATGAATTGACCATAATCATTCGGCCAATAATCTAGCTACCAATACCATATACATGGCATGTACAAACAGTAATTAAAAAAATAAAAGCTTTCCTATACAATCAAACCAGTCTCGCCCCAATATTAACTTCTCCTTTTTCCAATTCTTCATCTTCATTTGAAAAAACAATTGCTTCTAATTCTGGTTCATCAAGTGAGAGGTTAGCAATTTCAAGTATTCCAATATCATCAAGAGAATCAAAAGAATCACCTCCTAGATCCCACATTTTACTCTCTCCATATTTTTGGCTTCTCTTAGAAAGAAGTCGAATATTAGTATGCACGAAAACCAAATCTTCAGCATATTGTGGAGCCATTTTGTTTCTCTTAATGGAATGAATATAGGAGTATGTACTCCAATTTCTTTCACAACATGAAGAGGAACAAGGTTGGCAAAGTAACTTCAAAGCCAAAAATTGCAAATTAGGTGTAGAAGAACCATGCACAACCCACCAAATTTTTGGATCCATTACAGCCCTATCATGTATAGAATCATGTTCACCAAATTCATCTATAAGTGTAGAATATTTAGCAAACTCAATATTCACCACTCTACAATCATCGGGGTTTGAAAAGTATATTTTTAGGCACTTACCTCTTTCTTTTGAAATCTCTTTATCTTTATGAGGTTTTATGCAATTTACTCCCCCATTAAGCCACTTCGAGCTATAATACCTAGAATACAACAATCATAAAATAATTTTTTTAAATTAGATATTTCATCATATGCAAAATAATTTTAACATTATCTTTTTTTTCTAGAAAATAATACAATAAAATATTGATAATGTACCTTGGATTAAAAGAATGAGCCAAACAATGAAGAGGTGTATTACTTTTGTTCAACCTATCATGCAAAATCTTATCAATCACCTTCCAAAATGTAGAATCTTCATTGTCTTGTTTCTTTTGATGCTTATAAACAACCTCTCTTACCTTACTAATCATTGTATTCCACATCTCATACACCAAGTGAAGACAAGGTTTATCAGTATCCAAGACTCTTAGCATTTCATAAATAGGTTCAGTAAAAGAGAGGATGTAGTCAACTTTTTCCCACCATATTTCATCTAACATAGTTTGTTTTACAAATTTTGCTTTTCCAACATCATCATCCCTATATGTAGACTAGTTGTCACTAATGACCATATTTAGAAGACATTCTATATAGTCTTGAACCTTCTAAGCATGATAATGGTTGATGCAAAATGTGTTTCTGCAATTGCAAGAAATCGCAACTTCACAAATTGATTAAAAATGGTAAGTCTCATTGAGTGGTTCATAATGAAGTTCTTGATCATGGAAGCATCTGCAACAACATATGTTATCCAATGAGATTCTTCTTATGTGATTACATTAGCTTCAGTATGTTTTGTAGCATAAATATTTTTTAATGCAAGATTAAGTGTATGGAGGACCACATAATGTGTCCAAAATATGCGAGGAAATTGAGCTTCAACGAGTAAACAAGTTGCTCTACATATAAGAGCATTATCAGTAATTACTTGAACCACATTTTGAGAACCTACCTCTATAATGGTATCTTTAATTAAGTTTGCAATGAAAAACTTGTCTTTATACTCACCTTCACAGTTTATAGCTTTCAAAAATATTGGTCCACCTTCATATGCTGCAATAAAATTTATCAAAGGCCTTCTTTGAGAATCAGTCCAATAATCATTAACAATGCTAACTCCCTTATCTTTCCATGTATCCTTGATTGGTTTCAACAACATCTCAATGTTTACTTTCTCCTTTTGAAGAAGGGTTGTTGTAAGTACCCAATTTCGGGATGACTAGAGTATGGATGCGACAGAGGACCCCATGATGAAAAAAGACTGTGAAATTAAATTTATTAAATCTGATTTATTGGTTTTGAACTAAATTGTAAATTCTTTTTTAAGTCCAATTTTAAATTTTATTTATTTATTTATTTATTTTCTTTAAAAAAAATTTCAAAAAAAAAATTTAATTAAAAACAAAAGGGGGCCGAATGGCCCATTCAATTTCCATTTGGAAATTGAATGGGAAGTGGCCAAATTTGACCACAAATGGCCATTTTTTTGCTTTGGTCGGAATTATGTAATTCCGGTCGGAATTATGTAATTCCGGTCGGAATTAAGCAAATTCCGGCCAAAAAAAAGGCGTCCGCATTTTTATTATTATTTTATTTATTTATTTTATCTTGATTTTGATTGGTTGTTATTTTGATAAATATTTTTGTTTTATTAGATAAGTGTGTGGATAAATTTATTTTTTAGATAAATAATAAAAGTAATTTATTTTATTTTATTTTTATCCTGTAATCATATTAGGGTTACAGGATGGTGTTTTTATTGCTTGTGTTTGTTGCCATGAGGTATTTCTATCTATAAAAGCCCAAGCCCATACTTTAGAAACCCATTTGGGCTAATAAAGATTGGGCTACACTTTTATACCTAGAAATACTATTTATATGCTTCACTACTTTGAGAGATTTGGCATGTTCATCAGTTCTTGATATCCCCTGTTGATATTGAGGCCCAGACCAAAAGTCCTAGGAAAAGAGACTCGCCATTGAATACGTGTGTGGGATGAATAAGGTTGGAAGGATGTATGTTGTACGAAACTTGACTTGTTATTTGCTACTTGTTGCATAGCACGTGCATCATGCATACATATAGTTCATGCATCATACTAACCCTTTCTTTTTCAGCCATCATAGATTCATTCGGGTCTTCCTATGTTTGGGAACAGAAATGTGGCAGATTAGTGAGGACTGATTCAAGCCCAAAGTCTATAGCCAAAGAGATCCTTTGCAGTTTGGAAAAGAGCCCGATCAACCCACTTTACTCAGAAGCTACACCAACACCAATCACACAGACAAAAGAAATGGAATAAGGAAATTGGACCCTTGAGGACATCAAAGGAGCATTGATGGATGACATGAGAGCAATGATGCAAGATGAACTAAGACAAGCTTTGGCTGGATTAATGCCACCACCTGGTGCTGCACCTGTACTCGCTGCTGTTGTACCTCCTGTTGCTGCCAATCCACCAATTGTAAATGCACCACTCGATAATGTTGGGGGGCAACCAATGAATGCTACTAGGAATGCACCAAATGCTAAAGTAAAATTAGAGGATGTTGAGAACTGCATGATTGAGAAAGCAAAGAGGGAATCACTTGAGCAAGTTCATGAGCTGGAATCTAAGAAGATAAAAGCACTGACTCAGAAGATGTCTAAAATGGAAGAATTGATGAGAGGACAGGGTATGGGATACTCGTTTGATTTTGATGATATGATGCAATTTGAGGAAGATAAGCTGCCTGATAAGTTCAAGATGCCACAATTGCAGAAGTTTGATGGTACTGGAGACCCAAGGATCTATCTTAGTCAATATACAACTACTATGAGCACCACAAAAGCTCCTTTGTCCGTAGTCACCAAGTTGTTTGTACTATCCTTGGAAGGTATGGCTGTAAATTGGTATCATGGGTTAGAGAAGTCTATCGAAGCTAATTGGAGAGAATTGTGTACTACTTTCTTGAAACAATATAATCATAATACCAGGCTTGGGGTGTCTATCAGAGATTTGGAATTGACTAAGCAGAAGCCTAATGAATCATTTTCTGATTTCTTGACTAGATTCATGAACAAGGTAGCCTTAATGAAAATAAGTTAGCTGAGAAGGATCAAGTTAGGATGATTGTTCAAAATGTGTCACTTAATTTGGTTGAAAGGTTCCAAATGATGAACCCTAAGACATTTGTAGACCTTTACGACGATGGCTTATAAGCTGAGGAGATTGAAAGTGAGAAAAAGAAGACTGCTAAAAGCATTGGGATAAGAAGCTACCCAACTGGGGGCACACAGCAAGGAAATACCAATCGGGCTGTGGAAGTCCATGTTGTTCAACAACCCAGGAGATTCTCAAATTTCAACCAACCCTTATCTAAAATCCTAAACCGTTTGATCCAAAAAGGCGTCCTTAGACCTATAACTGTCTCTAAACCGCCAAACCCAAATCTCCCTGGCTTTGACCCAAATAGTTACTACAAATTTCACCAAGGTCCTGGCCATTCTACTGACTCTTGTATGCATCTTAAACATGAAAACCAAAACCTTATAAACTCTAGAAAAATCACAGACCCTGAAAACCCGAGCACCAAAAATAATCCTTTCCCAAACTACCAAAATGTTTCACCTCCAACCACCATGATGATTAATTCAAGACTTAGAGGAAGAAGTACTAAGCTCTTTTAAGGACCTAGACCTTAAGACTAATGAGAATATTCCTGATGCCTCCAAACAATCTCAAAGAGGAGTTGAAGATTTCTTGGGCCAACCTTCTGGCATATTCGATTATAAAGTATTTTACTCCAAATCGCCTTCTTATAATATCCCTATTGAATCAATCACACATGGAGGATGGGGTGATGAATTCAGAGATGACAATGAGCCAATAAGTGAGAATAGTGAGAAAGTTGAGGTGACTAAGCAGCCACAGCAAGGAGTTGAAGATTTGTTAGGACAGCCCTCAGGCAAGTTTGACTATAAAGTGTTTTACACTAGGCAATCTTCCAGTGACATACCCCTTAAAACAATAGTGCCTACTGGATGGGGAGATGAATTTGGAGAGGAGGACAATGAAGACTATGATGTGCGGATAGAAAATATAGAAGTGAACTATGGTCATCAAAATAGTTGCTACATCAGCCACCTAAAGGACAGCCACCTTAAGACTTAGCATCCCTAGCATTTAGAATAGAAAATAAATTTCTTGTGATTTCTTTTAATAACTTTCTAGTTTCTTGTCAACATTTTATTTTCATGATCAATGAAATGAATTTTGATTGTTCTTACTTGTGTGGTGTCCATCCTGATGATACTGCACATTATGATATTGATTAAATATGCATGTTTGACATAAATCTAATTTCAACTAGATTCATACAGCATGGGCACGAATGAAAATTCAAAGACCATTCATATATCACATGGTATAACTTTTAAGGAGAGAGAAAATTTGAGAGATTATGAAAGGAGAAAAATGAGAGAAAATATTATGTGAGAAAATTTCAAAAGGACTAACTAATGACAAGAGTTATATCATGTGATATAATAAATGTTCTCATTTTGGCTCTAATGAATGAGTAAAGTTGAATTTGAATTTATTATTCAAATATCGCATATTCATCTTTATCATATTGCATAAGTATCTGAATGGAAGCAAAAAACATAATGAAAGCTAAAAAATCAGAGATATGAGATCATTATTTTTATTTTCTCTTTTAGTCGCCCTTTGTGATTTTGATTGTAAAATCAAATGTCTTTTTATATTTTGAGAATTTAGGTGGCAACCCATACCTTGTAGTTATCCTTAATCATAGCGGCAACATCAAGCCTCATATTCTGCTTAAGAATTCTCCAAAGCTATAAATTTCACTTTTACCAGCCTCCATTAAGAGCAAGACTAATGATAGGCATGAAGGAAAAAGATCAGAAATTAGGGGCAGAATGTAGCTCTGTGAGTAATTTGGGGGTAAAACAGTGAATATGCACTTAAAGATGGAAGATGAACATTGAAATATAGGAGTCAAGAGAAGAGTTCTAGGGGCACAAAAAAGGGAACTACAAGCAACAAACAAAAGTTCATCCATATAACAGTCATCAGACAATGAACTTCATCTTTCAACCGATTAAGGAACTACATCAGAAGCTTTAGTACCAGAACTACCAACCTTGAAGCATTTAAGGCTCAAATCTGCAGGTTGTTGATAAAGGACCACGTTCTCACACTTCGAGCTGTGAGCATAACTCTACTCCATAGAAGATCTGTTAGGATCTTGCATATCATACATAGCATGCATACACTTGTATACATCTATTGTGAAAAGCTTGTTTCTTGTCAAGGTTACACAAATAATTCGCTACTAATATTCAAAATTAGTGTTGTAAAGTATAGGAAAGTAGTCAGAGTCTGAAGAAGTGAAAATCGAAAGGGTAATACTATCAAGATGAACCAGATGCTCAATGGGCCTATCTAACAGGGAAATATCATTGATGGTAGCACTCACAGAAGTCTCATCCTAGGCAATCTCAAGAGGAATGCACTTCAGGAGATGAACCTGAATGCATTTTTTACAGTCAAGAGACTGCTTCAGCAGAGATAAAGCATCAAATCCATCTTCTCTCAACTCCTAATCTATAGGTCTAACACATCAGCAATGCAGCTATCAGCCAGAAAAGGGAAGAATGCACTCAATACTTAAGATGAATGCACTCTGAAACTCCTCTCACCATGAAATAAAGCCCTCTAACTCCAAACCTCTTTTGCAGGGGATTTCAGGAAGAGGAATGAAGCTCTTTTTATCATAGCATCAACGAGGGTGATAGAAAGACAAACTCAGCTCTATGCCACAACTTCGAGGGCGAAGTGTCAAGATGCTTATGATCAGAGACATCATCACAATCAAAAGGGAAGAGTGTGAAAAATAATGTTGCATTTTGATAAAGTTTCTTTATCTATAAACAAACCAGACTAACTTATGGTTTTTTGTGCAGGGAAAAACAAAAGAGAATGAAGAAGGAAAAGAACCAGCATGAAAGTAAGAACAAGCAAGAAGGCAAACACCAATCACTCATCAGAATATCACTTATGGGACAAATATCCTAACAAATGCTCAAGGGAAGTAACAAGACTCTATCCCTTTAGTTATGCAATAAAGTGCTTCCTCAGTAAAAAATTTTGAAAGTAAACTCATCCAGTTCACGAGATCATGTGTAAAAACCTATCTCATGAACTTTTGATCTTAATGACTCTTTTTTATTAGCCTCGCAGAGTTCAGATGTCTAGTTGAAAATTTTGTGCTGAGAGTTTCTAAACTCTAATCACTCAAATGCTCGCTTTGCACCCAAACGAGGGGAAGAATATGCAAAAACAAAATCTATGGATTTGCAGTATAAATTGCTTGGATTTCAGAGTATCATTTCAGTCCTTTTGAATAATAAATGTGCATCCAATCTACTCCAATGCTCAAATTGAGTAAGAGTACAAAATCCCTTGACGGTATCCACGCTGAGTAATACGAGAAATGCAGGGGAATACTACGAGGAGAATTGAAATAAAAGCAAGCATTCCTAATCTATTCCAATGCTCAGAAATGAGTAAGAGTATCAATATGAATCTTCTGGTGGTATCCACACTGAGTAATACGAGAAAGGCGGGGGAATACTAAAAGAGGACCACGTTAAAAACTACTCTATTTACTCTAATGCTCTAAACAGAGTATGAGTATCCAAAGGACCTTTCCAATGGTATCCACACTGGGTAATATCAGAAAGGCGGGGGAATACTAGGATAAGGAAGAAAGCACATAAATAACTCAAAGACTGTTTTGATCCTCAAATTTCAACATATTTATGCTCAACGTCCACAAATTTTGTCTAACAAGTTATCCCTGAATTTAGGTGTGAACGTTAGCTCTTCACTTGGTAAATAAACACGCTCAACATAAGGTGGTTAATGATACCTCTAACTTTGTGAATGGCAAATAAATGATAGTCATGAAAATCGAAAATTAGTGACATATGTTGAAGGTGCATTATCTTGTGATAAATGATGAATTTGCTTAAATACACTTTTGTACACAATCATCATGCTGAAGCTGACTTTAACAAGTTTTTAAATCTAGAAGAAAATACACTCAATATGTGTCATCAGCATCGGCATTATCAAGTCAAATCAAGGTCATCGAGCAATGAAGGCAGCTGATCAAAGTTAATCAGCAGGAAAATTCAAAGCAATCAATCAGCGCTAACAAAAAATTCCAGTCGATGTGAAATTCAAAAGGTGATGTCTGCATCTTTCACACACTGCATTCACTCAGTTATATGCTACATGGTAGCCATAACTCCGATTCACTCAGTTATATGCTACATGGTAGCTATAACAGAAATTTGAAGTTCATTTCGTTATATGTTATACAGTAGCTGTAACAATATTTTGAATTCACTTTAGCTAAACACTACACAGTAATTATAGCACAAGCTGCTAGATGCTCCACAAGACCTATAACACCTTTCACACACTCTTTTGCTAGATGTTCCATAGGAACTACAACACATTTTAAAATCATAAGTTCACTAGACATTCCACAGGAACTATAGTGCAATCGGCTAGACGTCCCACAGGGAATATAGCTAATTTCAAATCAACACTATACGTCCAAGTATAATGTATTTTCCAATCAACACTATACGATCGAGTGTAGTGTCTTTTCAAATCAACACTATACGTCAGAGTATAGTGTATTTTCAAATCAACTCTATACGACCTAGTATAGTGTACTTTCCAAATCAACACTATACGACCAAGTATAGTGTATTTCAACACTATACGACTGAGTATACTGTACTTCAACACTATACGTCCGAGTGTAGTGTATTTTCAAATCAACAATATACGTCCGAGTATAGTGTATTTTCAAATTAACACTATACGTCCGAGTATAGTGTATTTTCAAATCAACACTATACGACTAAGTATAGTGTATTTTCAGTCAACACTATACGTTCGAGTATAGTGTATTTTCAAATCAACACTATACGTCTGAGTGTAGTGTCTTTTCAAATCAACACTATACGTTTGAGTATAGTGTATCATCAAATCAACACTATGCGTCTGAGTATAGTGTATTTTCAAATCAACACTATACGACTGAGTATAGTGTATTTCAACATTATACGCCTGAGTATAGTGTATTTCCAGTCAACAATATACGATCGAGTGTAGTGTATTTTCAATTCAACACTATACGACTGAGTATAGTGTATTTCAACACAATACGACCGAGTGTAGTGTATTTCCAATCAACATTATAAGTCCGAGTATAGTGTATTTTCAAATCAACACTATCCGACCGAGTATAGTGTATTTCAACACTATACATCTGAGTATAGTGTATATCCAGTTAACACTATGTGTCCGAGTATAGTGTATTTTCAAATTAACAATATACGATCAAGTATAGTGTACTTTCAAATCAGCACTATACGTCCGAGTGTAGTGCATTTTCAAATCAACACTATAAGACCGAGTATAGTGTACTTTCAAATCAGCACTATACATCCAAGTGTAGTGCATTTTCAAATTAACATTATACGACCAAGTGTAGTGTATTTTCAAGTCAACACTATACGATCGAGTAAAGTGTATTTCAACACTATACATCCGAGTATAGTGAATTTCCAGTCAATACTATACATCTGAGTATAGTGTATTTCCAATCAACACTATACATTCGAGTATAGTGTATTTTCAAATCAACACTATACGACCGAGTATAGTGTATTTTAACACTATACGACCAAGTATAGTGTACTTTTCAAATCAACACTATACGTTCGAGTATAGTGTATTTCCAATCAACACTATACGTCCGAGTATAGTGTATTTTCAAATAAAAATTCGCGAGTAGTGATGGACTGCGGCATCAAAAGTGAACAACGAAAGGGTTATAGCTAAACGCAAGCAGTTACGGACTACAGCATTAAATGTGAGCAACAAAAAGGTTGCATTTAAACGTGAGCAACGAAAGGGTTGCAGCTATTCACGAGGAGTTACGGACTGCAGCATCAAAAGTGAGCAACGAAAGGGTTGCAGCTAAACGCGAGCAGTTATGGATTGCAGAATCATAAGTTAGCAACGAAAAGCTTGTAGCCAATTGCTAGCAATTATGGATTGCAACATCAAAGGTAGAAAACTTCCCAACAACTATAGATTGCAGCAGCACAAAGCTTACATCCTGGGATGAGGAAAACAACATTGCACGATTCAGTGTTATAGGCAAATGCTATGTAACACGTCAGGTAAGTATCCTAACTCCTTACCCTTAAAATTGTGTGCTTATTTGCTTTGTCACAATTTGTCAAGCAAACAGTGACAAAGGGGGGCAACTGTAGGCATCCAATTTCGGGATGACTCTATGGATGCGACAGAGAATCCGGTGATGAAAATAGACTGTGAAATTAAATTTATTAGACCTGATTTATTGGTTTTGAACTAAATTGTAAATTCTTTTTTTAAGTCCTATTTTAAATTTTATTTATTTATTTATATATTTTCTTTAAAAAAAATTTCAAAAATAAAATTTAAAATAAAAAAAAAGGGGTCGAATGGCCCGTTCAATTTATATTTGGAAATTGAATGGGAAGTGGCCAAATATGGCCACAAATGGCCATTGTCTTGCTTTGGTCGGAATTAAGCAAATTTCGGCAAAAAAAAGGGCGTCCGCATTTTTATTATTATTTTATTTATTTATTTTATCTTGATTTTGATTGGTTGTTATTTTGATAAATATTTTGTTTCATTAGATAAATGTGTGGATAAATTTATTTTTTAGATAAATAATAAAAGTAATTTATTTTATTTTATTTTTATCTTGTAATCAGATTAGGGTTACAGGATGGTGTTTTTATAAATACGTGATTTTCTTTTCACTTAAAGGAGGGCAGGGTTTTCGATTTTCTTTTCTCCCTACTTTTCTGATTCTTAGCCGTCAATCAAAACACACCTATTTTTCTTTAATTTTCACGTACTTTTTTTAAGTTTTAGTCGTGAATCAGATCCAAATAAATCAAAATCACAGACAAACACAACAAAAGCCACAGGCATTCATCAATGGTGATCACCTTCTGAGGGGAATCAATATTGCATCCATCAAACTGTTTACTCTTCTACTCCTTTCTTTTTTTTTTATTTGGTTTATTTTATTTTTATTTTATTTGATCTTATTTTTTGATTGATTTATTTATTTTTTGTTTGTTTATGTTTCATGATGGTGGAAGTAACTTAAATGGAGGGGCAAAGATAAGGCCAACCATGAAGATCTATGGAATTCCATGGATTAAATCATATATCTATTTTGTGTAATTCCCTTTAGGTTTATTTATTTGTATTATTTTATTTTATCTAAGCTTTAGGTTTGTATTTTAATTTATTTCAATTTTCCAATAGTAGTTGTTGTAATAGCCCCATTAGTGGGAATATAGTGAAATCTTTATTTTTCCTGCACTTTAAAATCAATTAGTAAATTAGGTTTATTTGGTAAATTTTAATTAAAATTAATGGTGACTTTAGATTAATTTAGGTTGTATGTAATTAAAATTAGGGTTAGAAATATCACAGAATATTTGTTTTTAATTTGTTATTTTTTTATTATTTTGGGCTTGTTTGTTATTTTGATTCGTTTTGGGCCCCAAGCCCATGTATAGGTCTAACTCACTAATAAAATAGGCCTTTAAAATTAAATTTAGGTTTAATTAACTTAAAATTAATTTAGGCCCATTAGGTTAATTTAGATTTTAGGCCCATTTTTTTAGTTAATTAAAATTAACTTGGACTTAGCTCAGCCCATTAATAAAGTCTTCTTCATAATTTATAGACTTAGGATCATTTCATTTAATTAGAATTACGCCCACTAATTCATTTCTTTTTTCTTTTAAAATTTAATAGACTTATGCTCATTTTCTTTAGAATTAAAATAAATAGATTTAAGCTCACTAATCATCAAAATGTAGGCCCACTTTTAGTTTCATTTCACTTGTAAATAAAATATGTAGATTTAGTTAACTTAAATTAAAATCAAATGTAGTTTAGATTTAGGGACGTTGCACCTCGAATGCATTTTTTATATGCTTTTTCATGGACTGGTTGCCTTAGGGTTAGATGGATGTTCAATTAGGGTTTAATAAAATTACATGTAATTAAGGAATAAGATAGTAATTCATAAAATAATTCTAAATGAACACAAGACTAAAAGAAGTTGGTATTCCGTATCCAGAAATCCTGGTTATAGTGCTAGCTTGTATTAGAGAATCGAGTTACCACCACTTTTGATTTGTCCAAGTTATTACCCTGGGTGGGGACTCCTCATCTCCACGCCATGTCTTTGTGACAGTGGTTAGTGTGTTCCCTAGAGCCCTGAGCTCAAACAGTGTCGCGGTTATAATAAACTTGGGTGCGCGCTAAACCCCGCCGTCTACAGCCTATCAAGTCCATCACTGATGTCATAATTTGATTCCCTATTAAAAAGCACACTGCAGCCACAAGCAATACTCCAATTTTCTTGAAAAATATCCGTGCATTCAGGACTCAATTCTGAATTCTATTTATCAACTAAAGACTTATTAACTCTTAACCTTTATAATGCAGCAGTTCTGATTTCATCAAACATTGAGATGATTGGCTTAAATCTAGCCTTCAAAATTGTGGAGTTGAAGGTTTCACACATGTTGTTGTCCACCAGATCTGACTTGCATCGACAGCTGAAAAATGCCCTACACCATGTTAAAGGATTGTACTTCACTAAGTCTTCAGCTTCTTTTTTATTATCTTCCCCCAATTTCTTCAAATTATCTTTAAATTCTTCAGGAAATATGCTCCATGCACATATGAAAAACTTCTTCTTCATTTTGCCACCAGTCCATTTCTTTGACCAATTTACATAGATGTGTCTTGCACACCATCTATGTTCAGCTTCAGGTAGGACATTTATTACTACTTGGATCAATCCCTAAAACAAGCAAATCAACAAATTGTTATAAAAATCACATAATATATAATAAAAATTACTAAAATAAATGTTAACTATCACACCAGCAGCATACAAACTAACCTTTTGCATGTCTGATATAATTGTTAAAGATTTGCCTTGCTCTTAAATCTCTAACTCCTTAACAAGCCATTGAAGAAACCATTTCCAATTGACTTTATTCTTCTTTTCTACAACTACCCAAACTATAGAAAAAATCATATTTGATGCATCATTGCCAACAGCAACTAAAACTTCTCCCTTTACATGTCCGTTCAGAAAACTTCCATCTAAACCTATAAGAGGCCTACATCCCTCTTTCCAACCTTTCTTCAAAAGCATTAAAGCATATGAACATCCTCTTAAACACCTCTTGTGCTCTTTTAACTTCTCTTTATCCAAATCTATCTTGTAACTGCTCTAAGGATTAGTTCTTTTCACATGATCAGCATAGGCTTCTAGTTAATTAAACTCTGCCATATAACTCCCTTCTAATTCTATCAATATTTTTTTCTTAGCTCTCTTCATAATTGATGCAGATAGATTCAACCTCATATGTGCCTTAGTTTTATCAACTAAATTTTTCATTGTTGTCTTTGGATTCTTATAAATCTTATCTTTAAAATGTCTGCAAGGAAATCAGAAATTGCCCTTGAGTTTTTAAATGTCTTGTAATAAGTGTGTTTAGGATTCAATGCCTTCACACACATTCCACCATCTTTTCCATCATTTGATATCAAGATTAAAAATGGACACATTCCACTATCTTTTCCATCATTTGATATCAAGATTACAAATGGACAGCCCTTTGCTTTGCATGTAGCTTGAATCCTAGTAGGCTCATTAGGCCTAAGTCTCAAATCCTTCCCTTTAGCTACTGCATATTTCGCGAGTGCTTCTCTTACTTCTTTGGCATTACTAAATGTCATGCCAATAAAAAAAATATGGATTATCATCATCTCTAACCTTCTTCCTACTTTGCCTGAGAATTACAATATCATCAACTTGTAGCTCTTCAACCTCCTCTTCAGCTTCTGCCTCATCAATATCATCTTCATTATCTTCATTCTCGTCAGTTTCAGCATCATAACTTTCATCTTAAAACTATCATCTTCTGAACTATCCTCTTCATTTTCATTGTCGTCAGCTTCAACTCCATCCTCCTCACATTCCTCTTCTTGATGATCAGACATCATTTTTTCATATATACCTCCCTCTTCTTGACCTGCTACTTTAGCTTCAATTTTAGCCTCAGTTTCAACCTCAACAGCCTTATCCCCACTTGCTACATTCTATTTTTCATCCTATCCAAACACCTCACTCATGTTTTGATCAATCTCATCTACAAACAGGCTTTTATACCAACCACTGCCTATATAGCTACCATTGCCTACAAAGCTACACTGTGTGCCTACTTCATTAACACCGTCTCCATCTTTATTCAGATTAAACCTTCCATCATTACCTGTGTTCTTCCTATCCCCATAGTCAATATAATTCTGATATGGTGTAAATAATGGCACATCAACATCATGTTTTGCATAAATATGCATCCGATTACCTCCAAACTTTG
Organism: Mallotus repandus; assembly: GCA_949671775.1. Lineage (NCBI taxonomy): Eukaryota > Viridiplantae > Streptophyta > Magnoliopsida > Malpighiales > Euphorbiaceae > Mallotus > Mallotus repandus. Next base: position 18,181 of record CATIWM010167564.1, read on the forward strand.
TAATTTGGTCCATCATATACATAATGTTCCTATCATCTTGTAACAAAAATAGTCCACAGTCCAATGATTTCCTGGGTTTAAGAGTATAAATTTTATTCACATTCTGATATCCTAGATAAACATTGTACTTCTTCATAATATGAGGATAACTCAAAAAAATCTATATCAAAATTCTCAACCACATCTGATTCTCCTCCCACATATGACAATTTTGGATTAAATTCTCATCTTCCCCCATAGTGAAATACCATATCTAGCAACTCCATACTACATGACATTAATGCAAAAAAAATAATTAAAAACCAATATAATAATTATTTCGTTAACAGTATAACACCCTATAAAATACTAAAGCTAGTTATTAAAAACCAATAGCACAATTGCCTGCTTCTTTCAACTAATTAATGATAATTTGCCCATCTAATAGCTTAAAATTTAAGATTACTTTGACTTATGTCTATATAAAAGCCTAAAGCATTTTGTGCCTAAAGGTTAAGTCTTTGTAACTATTGAACAGCAGCATGGCTCTAAAGCAACCAAATAAGGAAAGTGGATAAGTTATGAAAAGGTCATAAGCAGTTATTAGAATCACACAAGTACAATCATTATGTTTTGTATAGTCATGTTTTATTCAGTAAGTAATGGAATAGAACTATAAAACAATAAGCTTGTTCAAATACAACTGAATAAAGGAAAATAAAAAATAAAAAACTAAAAGGTACAAGTACTATCATTTTGTTATCTGCAGTCATCCTTTATCAATTTAACATAATTGAATATGGTGAGGCACATGATGGAATACAACAATAGAATCTACCAATAATAATTAGCCACAAGAATGAAATAGTGATTATATAGAACTGTTCCTAATTGATTATTTATTGGTAATTATTTATTGGAAATAGTACCTATGTTCTGAAAAGGATAGTGGAAATTTCACAAATATAAGTCTGCCAATATATTGTTTTTGACATTCTATTGTAACAATAAGCATGTCGAATATAAATAAATTCAGCTTTGAGAATTATCGTCTGCCTTTATTCTTAAGTCTTTGAACCGTTGCTACCAAAACTATACACTATTACACAATTACTAATATAAGTAGCACTACTTTCCAACAACAGGTTGAGAAATTAATAAGGTCATTATGAAAATATAAAAGTATGATTAATTAACAATTCCAACAGTATTGTTGTTGCCTCAGGGGTTCTACTTGTTAAAAACTAATATAACACCCTATAAAATACTAAAGGTGGTTATTAATTTATTAGTATTTGCATATTAAATAAATCAAACAAACTCAAATCCCTATATCACTTCTAATTTTAAAAACCTTTTTCCCTTATCTCAAAAACCCTAACTTTTCATTTTTTTAATTCCAAACACTAATCACTATTGTTGTATTTTTAATTTGTCACAAAATATTAGTTTACTCACAAATTTGACCAAATTCATGCTAGACCCACCAATAATCTCGAACCAAATTAATAAACAACAAAACACGTCATACCTTTTTTAATGGAGCCAAGTACAACAACAGATGAAGCTTCTTTACAGTTTCATAAAGACGTTAGGTGGGGAGGGTTACATATGACAGTGACATTCACCTCCTCTGTTATAATGAAGAAGATAAAAAATTTGTGTTACAGTGAGATACAAGTCGCTTTTAGGGAAAGGTTTTTTCACTCTGATGCTTTTAGGGTAAAAGACGAGGAGGCAAGGCTTTTTGGAGACTTTGAAGTTGTGTCAAGCATAAGTGGTGGGCCCCACAAGTCCATCTCAACATATTTTAACGTAAGTTTGGGCTTTCATTTAAGTGAGGTCCAAATTAAGACGAAATTGGACTCTTAAGTTCCAAATGGGAACAAAAAAAATGATTAGGGTCCAATCCAGACTTTAGGCCAAAGTTCAAGGGCCAATTTGGACCTTTGGCCTATAGATATATATGTGTGTGTGAAATTCAAAAAAAATTAAAATTGGTTTTTATCATTACCCTTTTGCTTTGAAATTTCAATCTTGGGAAGTTTTAAAAATCTTAAAATGTGTTAGGGATAAATTATGTCCATTTTTTTTAAATGGGAGATCATATAACCTAAATATCGATGAATTGTATAGTAGGGACCGTCCTCTTCTTTAAATCAACGACAACAAAAAGCTCACAATGCTATTAGAGATGAGTTATCATTTAATCACCCAGTCATTGGCAACCTATATTGCACGACCACTTCTATAAAGAGACATGTCCTATGTCGGACACATTTCTGACACTGACACATCTCAGAAACTTATCTGACACGTTTCGGGGGCATTTCCAAAAATTAAAAAAAAGTGTCGGGTACATTAAAAAAAAAAAGGACACGCGTGTCCCTTTTAAACATATGTATCTTCTATCATTTGATAAATCAGAATTAGAGAAGATATTTTTCAATAAAGATGTCAATGGAAACATTGAGAGTGAAAATGTTAATTAAATAAAAGATTTCATAAATTGAAATTAAATAAAATATTTCATAAATTGGAATTGCTAATAAATATTGTGAATGAAGTCTTGATATATTAATGTTGCTTATTAGTATTATGATTTTATTGTTAATTATTTAAGTAAAACTATATGATTTTTTTTTTTTTGTTATTGAAATATTGTGTATAATCGAGATGTTATTGTTTTATATATATTACAAGATAATATGATTACATTTTTTTGTGTTTTAAAATTATTTTTAGTGATAAAAAATATTACTAACCATGAAAAGTATATTTTTGAATTGAATCTAATTTATAATTTATATAAAATGAACTTTATAATTTTTCATATTTATAAATTAACTCCTATATTTTTAATATTTATAAATTGACTTCAGTGTCCGTATCCTATATTTTTTTTAATAAGTCATTTTTCCGAATTCGTATCTCTGTTCCCGTATCTGTACTGCCTAGCTGGCAACCCTCTCCATTTTTCAATTAGTCAGCACAAAAAAAAAACACTAAATATAAATATAAATATTATAAATAAGATTTTATTTAGTTATACGGTTATAAATTTTTGTTATCTATAAACTATGAAGAATCAAAAAATTCTTTAAAATTGAAATATTGAACTTTGCAATATGCAATCGCTAAAAATAGAAATTAGAGTTTCTATATTAATAAAAATCTCCTTTTAGGGGATAAAAATTCTAAAAATAGAAAAACTTATAATACTCTAAAATAATATTTTAATGGAAAATTTTTTTAACTATTTCAGTTATGGCTGTAATATTTTTATATAATATAATTAGAATAAATGCCTATATGGTAACACACAAATCATTTACTGAAATAAATTAAAATTTTGATTGATTATAATTTTATTTTATTTTTTTCTATAATGAGATTTTTAATTGTTTTTAATCACTTAAAAATATATATGGAATAATTATGTATAGAAACCTTATAATAATTTAGCAATTTAAGTATTTACTTTAGAATAGAGTTAGCAAGAATTATATTACTACAAAATAAAAAACAATAATAAATAAATAAATATATGTATAATAGTAAACAGAAGGCAAGGAGTAAAGGAAGATATAGAAGCAATCTGCTTTTGGTTTTTTTTTTTTTTCCCCTTTCTTTTTAGTTTCATTGGAGCTAAGGGGAGAATTAAGAATAGTATATAACTGGGTACATGATGAAGAAGAAGGAGATGATCGAAGACATAGCAATAATAGGAGGGTTGATAGGAGTGCAATCTGCTTATGCATGGAATTCAGTTTTCTTGAGTTATTTAATGTCCCTTGGTTTTACACATTATACTATTGTTATCTTCACTACTTTTGCCACCTCTTTTATCACCTCTCCTGCTGCTGTTTATTTTGAGAGGCAAAGTGATCTCTTTCTCACCTTCTTCTCCAAAAAAAAAAAAATTAATTAAACTATATGGGAGTTATTTTTTTTTTTTTTGGAAGTGTTGATGATTGATGAATGTTGTCTAATAATATTTGCAGAAGTCAATGGCCCAAAAAATTCAGTTTCAAGTTGATGATCCAGCTCTTTGTGGTCTCTTCTGCAGGGTGAGTAAATTTAAGCTTTTTCTTATCTTTGTTATTTGACAAGAAAAAGGACTTCTTTTGGTAAATTCCATATTGAATTTTTAAAGCATGTGCAATGGTTTATTTACCTTTGGTGCCACTTGTTGACGAGTCCTTTTTTTTCAAAAATTATTAATTTGCATTTTTATACACAAGTACATAGTGTTTCTAATGTTTTTTTTACCTTACTCCTTTTTACCTAATTTAAAAGCAAAAAAAATATTATGGTACAATGAATTGGATTGCATTTTATTGTAGTAACAAGAAAGTTTTGCTTTTACTATTGTTTTTCTGAAATTTTTTTTTTTTTTTTAAATTATCGGAATTCATAATTTATTAGTCACTGACTAATTCAGTTCAATTTAAACTTAACCACAATAACAAGAAAAATTTTCTAACAATTAATTTAAAATAATTGCATGCATTATGACTTGTTTAGAGAACTATTATTAGCGTAACATAATTGCACAAGTTTCTCAATACTTTTTTTTTTTCTTTTGACAGGGTAACCTTGTTGCAATCCTTATTCTTGAAGGGAATTAAGCTAACCTCACCTGCTCTTGCAAATGCCATGCCAAACCTTGCTCCAGGACTAGTTTTCCTCATTGCATGGATAGTAAGGTTCGATATTTGAATTTATGGCTGATTAACTCCAAACCACTTAAGATGGTTGTCAAATTGTTTTTAGCAGTAACATTCAAAAGGGTATCTCTTAAAAGACAAAGGTCGACCTTAATTCAATATATTATCTCAATGGTAATGTGCAGGTTAGAGAAAGTTGATATAAGCTGCATGTACAGCAAAATCAAGATTGTAGGCACATTTTTGTGTGTAATAGGTGCCTTGACAATGAGCCTAATGTACAGCTCTAAATCAGCTAAAGATCCAATTCGCCTACTTGATGCAACATTTGATAAGCAAAAGATGATTGGCTGCTTCTACCTCACGGCATCTATTTTGGTCCTATCAAGCAATGTTGTATTAGAGGTAATTTATATTAAAAAAAAAATTATCTCGTGGGTACTGGTTTCAGGACTTTAAAATTACGAATTGTGCTTGATTAATCACTAAATGAATTATATAACCTGTTGCAGGCTTCAATTTTGGGTGAATTTCCTGCACCAATGTCACTATGTGCTATATCATCCTTCATTGGTGCAGTCATAACATCTGTTGTTCAATGGTTTCAAGATTCCAATCTTGGAACCTCATGGCCTCAAATGAGTCTTGGGGACTTCGTTAGCTATTCTTTGGTGGTAATAATAAATGTTTTGAACATTATAGTGATCAATATTATACAAATTTCATGATCCTGAGGATGTGCACAGGCAGGTGCTATCAGTCGGGCAGGCATAAGCGTGAGTGGATGGGCAATGAAGAAAAGAAGCCCAGTTTTAGTCTCCATGTTTAGCCCAGTTGGAACACTCACCTCAGTGGTTCTCTCCATTTTTACCTTAGGCGAAACCATTAGATTAGGAAGGTAACTTATTATTATTATTATTATTATTATTATTATTATTTTGGTAAATAGGGAGGGTATTCATGGACTGCATAATAGAGGGTAGTCATCCCTTTTAAATTGACAATAGCAGGATTTAAATTTTGCACCTCATGATGTCCTCACTGGCAACTTTTTATTATTATTATTTGCATTCCTTTTGGTTCAAAGAAAAAAAAAAACAAATTTTCTTTATTGGGTATCTGAATTTTGGAGTTCTTGTTTATAATGCACAGCCTTGCTGGTGTGGTGTTGATGTTTACTGGACTATATTTTGTGCTATGGGCTAAAAGCAAAGAAAACTGCAATCTTGATACAGTTTCCATGGAAAGTGAGTTCCAACTGGAAAAAAATGAAAAAAAAAAAAAAAAAAAAAAACCGCTGTTACGTTAACAATGTTAATATTCTGATAGACTGCGGTTTGTCAAGTTTTGACTATACTTTTCTTGTCTGAATTCAGGGAAATTAGCAGAGGTCGAGAATAAAAGCATTTGTCAGGTCTGAATAAAGTTGTTGATCAAATCAATTCTGGAGAAAAAATCCAAAAAATTGATACATGTTAGAAACCACTTGATCCAGCTTTCTTTCAAGCATATTCTTCTGATCAAATTAATTGTACACAGTTGCTGACATTAAATATCTATAGATCTGTCAAGCAGTGTAAAACATGGAGTTCATCATAATGTGTCCTTGTTATTTGCTGGATGTGTTGGGCTGTTCATGTATGCCCCATGCCCCATGCTACTTGAGAGACACAAAAATCTTTTTTTTTGGAGACATTGAAAATTCTTATATATAGAATAAGAATTATTAAAATTTAAACCTCTAGCATATTAAATGTATATTTGATTATTAAAATATGCTTTAAAAGCATAACAAAAATACATTTAATCATTAGAATAGGTTATTAATATATATATATATATACACTAGTAAATAACCATATGTTTCGTACGTGAACAAAAAAAAATTTAGACTCGTGATAGTAAAGAAAATATTAAATATATACTTTGATATTATTATTATTTAATTAAATAATAAAGTGTTATATATTAATATAAATATAATTATAATTCATAAAATTTTGATAAATCGTTTATTTAAATAATTGTATGATATTTCTTCAATATTTTTTATAATTATTTTTTCAACTCTAGTTTATTTTATATAAAAATATTATAGTCATAATCAATTATAAGATAATATGAAATTATTTGTTATTTTCTTGATAAAAA
>CATIWM010167568.1:0-12524 GCA_949671775.1 Mallotus repandus
AAAAAAAAAATGTAAAATGGTGTGTATCTAGCAGATTTTATAAGTTAAAGTGTTTATGTGTCTTATATTAAGTAGTAAATTGACTTAAATGTCTTTTTTTAATATTAGATTCAGTTTTTATTTTAATTTTAAAAAAAAATATTTTTTCACATATATATATTAAATTTGAAAGAAAAATATATTGAATATTATTAAAATAAAATAAAAAATAAAAATAATGAATTTATTTTTAAATTTACCATAAAGAGTAACTAAAATAAAAATACAAGTAAAAATTATTTATTATAATTAAAAAATAAAAATAAAAGAATTTTTTAATGAATAAAAAGTTTATTCAACTAAAATCATGAATAAAAAATTAAATTCAATCATTGAATTAATAAAATAAAAAGAAAATGAAAAGGAAAACTAAAAAATTAATTTTTTAAATTTAATATGATAAATAAAAATATTTTTTTATTTCTAATAATTTAAAAAAATAATTAGGATAAAAAAGAAAATAAAGTTTAATATAAAAGAAGGGTATTTAAGTCAATTTACTATTTAAAATAAGACACATAGGCAGTTTAACTTGTAAAATTTGTTAGAGACAATTTTAGAAATTTTTTATAGGTTCAAATACTTAATTGTAAAAATATTTGTTCGAACACAAAAATAGCAAAAATGGAAAAGTTCAAACACAATTTATGCATTTATCCCTTTATTTATTTGTTAATTAGCCAAATTAACAATAATTATTAGGATTGAATTTAGTAGGAGTTAGTGATTTATTGACGGATAGAGTTAGTTACAGAGTAAAGTGTCGTGGATAAAAAGTTTGAAGTGGAAAATGAGAAGTGATGGTACTGAAATTATGAAAAAAAGGAGCATCACATTTGAAATCTATCAGCCATACAAAATCTCCAAAAGTGAGAAGTTCCTCTCAGGAATCATCTCACAAGGGAACTAATCAAAATACTCTCTAGAAGTGAGAAATTCCTCTTAAGAATCATCTCTCAAAGGATTCAATCAAAATATTATCCACAAGTGAGAACTTTCTCTCAAGAATCATCTCTAAAGGGGTTCAATCAAAGTATTCCCCATAAGTGAGAACTTCCTCTCAGGAATCATCCCACTAAGGATACCAAATCCTACTTCCAAATTAGTCCTCTAGAATTGAGGCACTCTCCATAAGTGAGAATATATGCCATAAGGGTTTAAGAAACATGAATCCTTCATAAGGCACCAATCAACCTTCTCAAGAAGGCTCTCCCCAAAGAGAATCAATTAAATTTGGAAGTCAAAATCTCTCCATAAGTGAGAGTCACATGTCCCCGTGGACTTGTGGTACAAAAATACTCCCCAAGGAGAATCAATCAAATCAGAAAATCATGTCCTCAAGGACTTTCTATGCAGATATCCTACTCAAATATAAATTTTCCTTTAAGGAAACTTTTAACAATCAAACACTAGGAACACTCCTAGATCCTAAAAGCCTCATTGTGAGGAAACTTCTCTAAAGAAAAGCAACAGAAGTTAGATCCCAAGATCTCATACAAGAAAAAAATGTCCTAATTAAGAGAATCAAAGAAGAATCACCTAACTATACTCTTTCGTCTAGAACATTATAAACTCAGAGTAAGGGGACTACTGATGATACACAAAAAATATGCCTCTAATAGAAGCTCAACACATGGAGAAGAACCATTTCTTATATGCCATATCAGACTACCTTTGACCATTTGACTTTTCAACATTCAAGAATTAAGTCCAAGTTGTGGAATCTCTGACTAAGGACACCAAGTCTTGATACCTAAATAGGGTATCTCTCTCAGGATATCTCTCTTAGGGAATTACTCAAAGTCCTAAGAGTGAGATTCCTCTCTGGATAAATCCTCTCACCAATATAGAGGTGATCGTCCTTCTCCTGACAAGCCGCCTCCCATCAGTCACTGTAGCTGACGGGATTATCTTCCCGATAAAAACAATCATTACCTGCCACTCCTATTTCCCAAGAGAGACGATCTTGACCATTCATCTCCTTTGATCTTATCCATCCATTCTCACCTATCAAGCCTATAAAAAGGCTCCTTCAACTGCTGGAGACAGGTTTTTCTTCTTCTCTCCTTCTCCTTCATTTTCTTCTTCTCCTAAAAAATACTATTCACATCATACACATATGAACATTATTGTTCATCATCTTCTTCCTCTTTTTATTCGATGTTCAGGCTCCTAAACCTCTTTTATATTGATTACAATACTAACTTAAGCATCAAAGGGGTTTTGGGTTGCCAAAACCTTACCCATATTACTTTTAGGAAAAATCCCCAAAGACTCCTTTTACTCTCAGGAATTCTAGCTTCAATCCATAGGAACTGAGATATGTGGCCCCCAAATCCTTCAACAAATGTGCTAGAGCTGTAGCTAAGGGAAAAGAATTATGACCCATTAGTGATGAAATAACATTATATTCTCTAGATGTAGAACCAAGACTGTATACTCAAAGTTCATAAGGATTTAAGTAGTCTTCAAATAACAGTCATAAAAACACTGCTATCCATAGCCATTACTCTATTAATACTTCAACTTAGCTGAAAATCATAAACTGCTGCCAATTTGGCGCTTGCAAGTCTGTGATTGAAATGGTTCTTGGTTGTAGAGTTTACTTGGATCAATGAGCTACTTTTGAATATTTTTTTGAGCATTAAAGCAAAGGAAACTTAGTGTTGGTGATCTTGGACGTCTCCTTAGATTATTGTATTCTTATTAATCAATTTGTGAAGATAATTGATGGCAAATTGCTATATATATATAATTTTAGGAACATTGATAATGCTAATGTTTAAAAATTTATGGCAAAAGTTCAATAGTTATATATGGGTAGGACTATAGTGGTATGTGTATCCGCTTGTAGTGGTAAATGGATATGCATATACTAAATTATCAACTGTAATGCAATTTTTGGTTTGGTATCTTTTATATTATAATTTGTTTTGGATTCATTTAAGTTGATCCTATAATATGTTTCATATATCAAATTTTAAATTTTCTATTTTCTTTTCTTTGAAAAAGATATCCAGATTTTGTTGGCATAGTTTGTGTTGACACCCGATTTTCAACAGTACTCCAAAGCGGTACAATGATGAAAGTTTTCTATCAACTTGACAGAGGTTAACATTGAAAAAGGTTATCCATAGCGTGCTTCCTTAAAACCCTGAACCAAGCATCTGAATCAGTGAATTGGACACCCAAATCCTTAAACCAAGAGACCAGTTCATTGAACCGGAAGCTTTAAAGATCAAACCTTTTTCTAAAACGTCCTAATAAGGGTTCTACTTTGAAAATCATATCATAAATGCAAAATCAAAATTTAAAAACCTTGAACTAAAGCCATAAAAAGCTTAATCGAAGCTTCAACAGTCCAGTTCATTAGTTTAAAGGCTGAATAAAAAACAAAAAAAAAGAAGCTAATTTTGGCCAAAATGACCAAAATGGAGGAGGTTTTGTAAAGAGAATGAAGATGTAATTATGTGAAAAACCCTAGCTAGGTTGGTTTTTTTTTTTTTTTTTTTAAGAGAAATGGAGAGAGACGAATAGTTTATTTGTTTGTGGCAGTTGTTGCAAAGCTTGAAAAACTTTGTGTTGTTGAATTTTTGTTTGTGAAAACAAGTTAAATGGTGTTAGTGAAGAAAACTAGGTCTGGGTAGCTGAATCCTTGTTTCTAAAAACAAGGTAAATGGACATTAGTGAAAAACTCTAGGTTAAAATCAAATATTTCTTTTTGGGCAAAGGTGCATTTCACCCCTCATGTTTATGTTGCGGAGCACATTTGCCCCTTAAATGTTTTCGAACCATTTAAGCATAAAATTAAGTATTTTTTATATTTCTAGCCCCTCTTCTAACGGCAGATAACAACTATTTGTCTTGACTTGATGTGGCTAACATACCATATAAAATAAAATTCTCAAGCACAACACTACCATGCACATGACTACTCTAGTCAAAAGCCCACACAAACAAAAGATATGTATGTTCGTTTATTCAAAATCACTAGAAAAATATCAATTTTAGTGCAAGCATTTTGTTTGTTTATTCCCACAAGCTTAAAATATTTGAACTAATTAAAATTTTATATTCTTAATTATTTTTTGAGAGAATATTTTAATTACTGTTAATAAATTAATTAGTGCACATCCAAATCATCTTCATATAATTTTTTTGACAATTTTTCTTTGAAAAATAAAAAACTATTAGTTTATACTAATTTATAAAAAATATTGATGTATTTTGAATAGATTACAAGCAACAAATAATAAAAATATTTTATCTTTAACCAACTAAATAATAATAATAATTTGTATGATTATTTTTACTTATATTAATTAGCCAATTTAGTAAGAAATTTGAGTGTTCAGGATGTCCGAGTATTACTAAAATTTACATGCAACAAATTGCACCAGATTTTGATGTTGGTAAGAACTGGGAGTTACTTTCTTATGGTCATGATGGAAAACCTGACTATAATCTGAATGCCTACTACAATGCACTAAAAGATTAGATTCAAACTGCTGGTGGTGTCATCACAATATTTGATTTCACAACAAAAAGGATTCTTCAAACTGTTGTGCAAGGAGAGCTATAGAGGTTGAAAGATTCAAATGGAAACCCACATGGGTTGATTGACATAATGCCTGAAAATGCAGTGACTTTTATTGACAATCATGACACAAGCTCCACTCAAAATCTATGGCCATTTCCATCAAATAAAATCATGCACTGATATGCTTATATTCTTATTAACAATCATGACACAATCTCTACTCAAAATCTATGGTCATTTCCATCAAATAAAGTCATGCAAGGATATGCATATATTCTTACTCATCCTGGAATGCCCTCCATTGTAAATTTTGCTCAATCTTCTTTTTTCATTTTATTTTTGCTTTGCATAGTGAAATTAGTGTTGTAGCCTTTTTTATCCAATTAAATCTTTTATGTTTTATGTTCCAGTTTTATGATCACTTCTTTGACTAGGGACTAAAAGAGCAAAAATAGATAATAAAATTTATCAGTTTCCTTATTCTTGAAGTCTCCTCTTTATAATTCTTCTTCTCAACTGGTAGAAGTAGACTCTATTACAATACTTGAAAAATCAAAAACTCTAAATTAAAGTATTCAATACCTAAAAAAAATCCATTTCATATTAATTTCAAAACACAAAAGGGGTTAACATTGAAGGTGCTTGAAGGGGACTATTAAGGGCCTCGAGTTTCTACACCTTTTCCAATCAATAAACTAACCATCCCTTCAATCTTATCCACCATCGCTCCACCTGTGATGCTCGATTGGGTCATTTCCTCCTCCTCATCCTTCAGTTCGGTCATCGCTATGTCCGTATTGTCGCCTCCCCATCCACTGTCGAAGAATGTTTCACTAAAGCTCGGCAGATGGCTGTGGTGAATGGGGAACAGTGTCTACAACAATTACATCGGCAATAGGCCTTACAACATCTTGTGTGGTCTACAAGAAAAGTGAAGCTCTCCCACTAGAGCTATTAGTGTCTTCATTTTTAGCCATGCTTAATATGGAAAACGATTGGTTAGACGAGTGAAAAGGAAACGGTGGAGAGGTTTCTTCAAGGGAGCAGCTATTTTGAACACAAATATCCATCCAAGCACTATACTAATTGTGTTAACTCTATTTGTTCCGTAAGTTATTTGAGGGGCTAAAAGCATAGAAAATATTTAATTTTGTGCTTAAATGGTTAAAAAAACGTAAAAGATAAATGTGCTCCTTGTTATAAATATTAAAGGCGGAAATACACCTTTGCGCTTCCTTTTTCTTTTTTAAAATTATGACAGGTGTTAAATTGTAATTGGTTAGTCTTTTTCATGTAAGAGAATGACATAAAAAATTAGTGTTTTATATAATTATATTCTTTTTTTGAACAACTAGTTTTAGATGGCTAAATCTTTTAGATTGAAATGGGAGAATCATAGAGAGTTGGGGATCAAATTATACTCTCAACTATATGTCTTGTGTTATTATATAATTATGTTCTTTTTTTGAACAACTAATTTAGATTGTTAAATCTTTTAGATTGAAATGAAAGAATTATGAAGAGTTGGGGGATCAAATTATATTCTCAACTATATATATTGGCCTTATTTGAATATTTTATATTTAAATATACATTAATAATCAATATTATATTTAATTATAATTACTCATATTTATTATTTATTTATTGGACGGCCATGAAACAGATAAAACTTTTCCAGAAGAAAAGTTAGAAGTGCATATTGTTAACTACTCAGAGAGGTATCATTTTTTTATTATTATTATTAATGAGTGTTTGATTTCAATGATACGGTCAGTGCCAGTTGAAAGAAGAGACTTCCGCACTCATATTATGGCATTGGCAGCAATATCTATGAAACCTTTGATGGCCCTATGTTTTACACTGGGTCTTATCAATCAATGCAAATTAATGATACAAAATCTGTTACCAGATATATCATATATGCCTTCTTTTTCATAAAGAAAAAACTGATCCCACATGAAAAAAAAAAAAAAAAAAAAAGAGTGAATGAGAGGGTAAAAGCCGGCGAAGCTTGGCCAAGTCCTCTGAATTGTGTTTCGTTTCCCTTTCTCCATTTCTTAGGTAAAAAAAATTGAAAAGGTAAAAAAAGCACTTATTTAATTTTTGCTTCTAAAGATTTTTTTTTTTTTTGAGATGAGCATTACAATTTTTTTTAGAAAAGCGTTGCAAATTTTTTTGCTATTAGATACAAAATATGAGGCAGAAATTGAATTTTCAATTTAGTTCAATTTAAATTATATATATCACGGGAAGAAAGAATGTAAGAATCGAACATTTGATTAATATATGTATTGAAAGAGCTATACAACAATATTACTCAACTTTCGACATTTTGAATTATATATTTACGTTGAAGGAGAAAATTGAAAAAATAATTCTTATTTAAAAGATTTTCAAAAAAATAGAATTTTTAAAATCATGTATGTTATATATTTTTTAAGTTTGACATAAAATTGAACCGAATTAGTAATTTATAAAACATTTTGGGTGAATTGATTAAAAAAAAAATTGAGTGAAATAATTTTTTTTGAATTAATTCTGGTTAATTGACTGATTGTGTCAAATTAATGAATTAATTGATTATAAAATTAATTTATAAAGTGATTGCCCCAAAGATCAGGGGCAAATTGGCACGTTACCCCTTTCTCGACGGACTGGAAACCAAAATCATAACTCTTGATGTCATCTCAAGATTATTAAGAACATGCAAATTTGTTTTTATCATTCTCTAGAAATTTCACTTTCAAGGTTTGGCAATTCTCTAGCAAATCTCCACAATGGCTCAATTATGAAATTGATTCAATTTGTCATTTAATTCCCAGCACCATCTAATCCCGATATCCAGATCCACTGATTCTAATTGGTTTGAAGAGAGCCATAACAACGATAAATTCTTCAATAACTAATTTCACATAAAAAAATTTTGAAAAATTACATCCAAAAATAGTCATTTTCATATATTTACTTTATTTTATTTTTCATCGAATAAATACATATATCTAATCTGATTATTTTTTATTGAAAATTTTGAACCTTTATGAAGTTGTTGCCGTTAATGAAAATTTTGTAATTTTTTTTTTTTTTTTTGCATATTTCTTTACGAAATTTCTGTTTTCATTTCTGTAATCAGACACGTTCAAAAATTAAAAAGTCAATTTATAGCTAAACAAAGTCATTGAATGAAACATACAGATGACCGACTTATAAATTAATAGCTAATGCGATTGAAGAATAGTAAAAAAAAATTCATAATTTGAGTGAGATTTTATTTTGATAGTTGTATTATTATTTTCATTATTTATCAAGACGTATTTTAATTTTTAATGACGGAAAATTTATTTTTTTCTCTTAAAAAACAACAGTTTAAAAAAAATAATGAAATAATTTCAGTCTCGAGGAAGAGATATTATTTTCTTGTATATAAATAGTATATTCAAAATTGAGATAACAAGAAGAAGAAAACAAATAAGTAGGTTGCATCGTACATTCTCTAACAGAATTGCAGAGAGAAGCAACCTACAACACAGTTCTGGTCTTCTTTAATGTCCACTTGAAAGAAACTCACAACTACTCAGAAAACAAACACACACCCATGGATACTCTCGTTTCCACAATACGGGAAGAAAAAGATTGCTTTTGTTTATTCCAACCTGTTCAATGAGACAATTCATGAACAACAATCATACACAGTTCCTTAACAATGTAAACAGAACAAAAATAAACAAATCTTTATAGCATTAACAATCCCATAAGTAGCGGTATAAGTGGTAACGGTACTTGAAATTTTTCCTCAAGAAACTTGCTATCATGATCAAAATTATGCAATTAGTAGTATTATGAGCAGCAATGAGGGCAGCGAATCAATCCATTTTCATTGCAATCAAGACATCTTCTTGGCTGCTCCTGCCCCACATCAAACACCTTCCTACTACCGTTGCAATTTGGACATGGCACAAACCTTGCATCCCCACAATTCTCGCAGACCAACCTAGGATCTCTTACAGGAAATCCTTCTAAAAGCTTTGCCAATTCACCAGCTTCATTAAGCTGCCTAATTTCTTCCACTCCACCAATATGCTTTCCTCTGATAAAAACTTGCGGCAAGCTCATTGCTTTCCCTTTAAGCATACTTTGCAACTCCTTTCTGTATGAAGAATCCATTGAAATGTCTTTTTCATCAACAGGAACTCGAAATCCCCTGAGTATCATTCTAACTGCACAACAATCCTCATAAGTCTTTCTAATCCCTCTCAAACTTGTAAAATACAATACAATTTTTCCATCTCTATCTTGGAAAAAGAGCCCATCTTTTTTATGGTTTGATGAATAATTCATGGGACTAGAACCCACTGATCTCGTACTTTTGGATTCTTTGGTATAACCCAATTGTCTTGATGATAATGCACGCCTGTAGCTAGAAACAACAATCGGGTCCATATTTGACAGGAATGATTCCTCAGATAAAAGCTGCCACAAAGGCTTTGAGTTCGACAATGAAGAAAACGATTTCTCTACGGCAGTTTCTTTCAATCTCACAGAATCAAAAGAATCATGAATGTTTTTAACAGAATCAACAAAACCCACATGCTGAAATGAACTAGATTTAGAGTTAACCTGAATATGATTATCAGAAATTGAAGATTTTGGCTTTAAAGAATGACCCACTTCAAAATCCAAATCATCATCCAAACCATCCATAAGTTCCCAAGTGTTGATAACAGAATCAGGAGAAAAAGAAAAAGACTCACCTGGGACAGCTGGGACTTGGGGTTTTTGAGTGTTCATGGTAGATTTTGGAGGTGACAGTAACTGACATGAAGGATTGGATTTGGAGTTAATGGGTGCTGGTTCAGTAAGGAGAAGATAGCCATAGGTTGTGGAGGTGAGCGAAACAAGGTGGTGAGAATCGCCTTTTCTGGAAGGAGGATGGTGAACAAGAGGAGCTTGAAGAGAAAGTGCCCTTCGAACTGGTGGTAATGAAGAAGAATTATATTGTGAAGACAAAGAAGAGGATGAAGAATAAGAAAAAGCAGAAGAGTTGTTTAATGAAGGAGAAGCACAAGGCAAGTGCTCTTCAAGGTGATAACTATTCTTGGCATGGAGAGTATCAGGTCTTGAAGCTGAACAACCCATGAATGTAAGTATATGTCTCTCAAATTTCTGCAAGAACTAAGCTTTTCCTTGCTGCTGCTGCCTTTTTTTTTTTTTTTTTAATCAAAATTTTCTAGCTGGGTTTTTGCTGGTGAAGAAGAAAGAGAGGCTTTTTGCTTGTTTGGTTTTTGCCTTTTGGTTGTTAGATTTGCTTCAATGGGTTTTTTACTTTTTGATTTAATGTAGTTGTGTGAGTTGATTGAGACACCTTTCTGAGAAATAAGATTGACGTTGTTTGCTTTTATGAAGAGAAAAAAAAAAAAAAAGTGCAGTGACAGAGGTGGAGGTGGGGGTGGGGGAGCAATGGAGAGTGTGTTAGGAGGGAGACAGCTTTCAAGGAAGTTGGGTGGGTGATTGATATTAATGAGTATTTGTATTTTTGGTGTAGTTTGGGAAATGGGAATTTTTTTTTTTCCTAATAAACGATAAAATATATTTTGCTAAGTTGAATTTTTTGCAAATAATATGACAAAATTTTGGCATTAATTTTTGGCACAACCCTAATTTTCTCTTTTTCAATTTTTCATTAAATCTTTGTGTTTTGATTTTATTTTATTAAATTTTTATATTTTTATTTTTATTAAATCTTTATATTTTTATTTTTTATATATTAAATTATTCTGTCAAAAATTCAGTCCTTATATTTTAATGTTATATATGATTAATCCCTTATAATTAACACTTTATATTTTTAAATTGTAATAAGTAAATTCTCATAAGTTTCATTTTTAGCCATTTAAATTTTTATTTTTAAATTTTTATCTTTTAATTATTAAATTATTTTTTTTAAAGGTAGGAGGTGGACTAAAGTTCAAATCATTTTTATTTTACTCCATACCTCACCAAAGTTCATGTCTAGAACGTCCAGTTATAAATATTAACTGATTACTGTCAAACCCAGTCTCTTAGAACTTAATTATTTAAATCTTAAAATACGCAATCTTTCTTTATTTTTTTATATAGTTAAAATATAGGTCATTTATTTATAATAAATTTCTATTATTAAAAATATAATAATCTTTAAAAATATTTTAAAATATGTATAATAGAAATTAAATTTAAATATATATGATAAATATTTTTATTTCTTTTGATTTAAAATATTTTAATTAATCATCAATATTTATATACCTAATTAATAAATATGTAATTTATATAGTTTTTTAGTAACGCAACCAAATAAAACTATTAAGAATTTAAATCATTTTTTTCATTTTTTTCTTATCTAATTTACCTTTAAATCATTTAGTTTAAGACTTTTAATTTAGTGAATTAAAACTTTTATAAGTCATTTACTTATAAAAATATTATTATATTTTTACTAATTGATAGATAAATTTAATAAATAAAAGTATTTATATTTTAATTATATGTATGAATTATTATACCTTTAAGGTTATATGAATTATAAAATATTTGGTCAATAACAAAATTTAGTTGGCATAAATTTTTATTTATAAATTTTAATTAATGATGATCTAAAATTTAAATTTATTATGTGTTAAAAAGTTGCATTAATTACATATTTAATTAGAATTTTAAATTAATGAAACTACAAATTTATTAATCTTCTATACAAATACTAATAGCTAGCAAAATATTTTTAATCAAAATATAAAAATATTATACATATATATATATATATTGTATTGTACATATTTTCAAAAATTATACACATTTTTATTAATAAAATACTATACGAAATTGATAATCTATTTTTTACTAGAAAAAAAAAAGAACAAAATATGCATTTCAAGATTTTAACACTTAACTTAAAAATTTGAAAATAAGGATTTAATTTGCTAAAATATAAAAATTGTAAGGATTTAAGTAGCATAATTTAAAAATATAGAGATTCAATTATATATTTTGTAAAAGCTTAATTGAATATGGGGTTAAATATAAGAACTTAAATTTAACAGAAAGATTCAATATATAAAAAAATAAAAATATAAGGATTCAATAAAAAAAAAATACAGGAATCCAATAAAATAAAATTGAAAGATTAAAAACCGAAAAATAAAGGGATCAAAAATTGAGTTTTACCTAAATTTTTTAATTAAGATGTGGAGTTTGTTAGTTATGGTCTTCCTATGTACAGTTGGACTGGACGCTTCTCCTGTCTTGTTGTCTATTTAAGGAGTCATTTTACAGTACACATGATTGCACCTCTATAAATGAAAAATTATTAGAATTTTAAAATTATATTTAAAAATTAATTTTAATATTAATAAATTAAAATTTTTTGTTAACAATTAAGTGATTTTTAATTTTGAATTCTCTAGCTATATTTTCAACTGGAGTTTCTTAAGTTAGTTTATCATAAGGGAATTATGGTTTTTTTACCTATTAATTTCGATTCTAAAGTCAAAAATTTTTTATACACGCATTACTTTTCTTTTTTAAATTTTATATATTATTGCATGCAAATTTATAGAATTAGTGCTTAGCTATATAAGGACATTATCTAGTTAGGTTATAGCGAGTTCACATATAAAGCAACACATTAAATATTTTTCTATATATTTTAATCCTTTATTTCCAAATTTTTGTCAAGTGAACAAATTAATTATTTTAAAGTATAGTTCTTAAATTGAAGAACATTTTTGTAGGCTGAATTTTCTGTTTGATTTTGGTAGCCACTAATCTTAGATCTTAATAAATTAATGCTTCAAGTTTAATATTGCAAAAGTGATGTTAAAATTTAAATTTCATCAGTTTCTTATTTTAGTATTGAAAATAAATATCATATTTAAATGCAGACCTATCATTAAAAAGTATGTGAATAAAT